>JAOTAV010000166.1:0-10762 GCA_026546445.1 Cyclargus thomasi | reverse complement strand
ACGTTCAAACGTAGGCGAGTTAAGTAATCATAAGTTGTTGGTTCGATAACAAGATAAGTCTCCATAAATTGCTCAATACTGCCTACAAACTAATTACATTTAATATTTTACTCAAACAAATACCTATTGTATTAAAATTTTTGATCATTTACAATGTAAATGATCAATCGATTTTACCGTTCAAATGTCAAAAATAACTAAACTCGCCGATCGTGCAAGTTAACTCTCAACTTATTTAAATCAATTGTAAATCGGTACTTAGGGTTTATTGACTTCTAATAAGTGCCAAAATGATCAATGAGACATTTTCCGATCTCACGTACATAATACGGATGCTGATTGCCGTGGGAGACCCGTGATAGGAATGGGCCGGGTTGACAGGAGTGATATCATGGCCTCCCAAAAAACCAACGTGTAACGGCGTTGTGCTGTGTTTCGTTTAGTAAGTGAGATAACCGGTGGTCAAACTTCCCTATTCCCCTATCCCTATTCCCATTCCCCATTCCCTCATAAAGACCCGCAACGCATTTGGGTCTCTTCGGATGTCATGAGTGTCCATGGGCGACGGCAGTTGCTTTCCATCAGGTATCGTCTACTCGTTCGCCCACTAAGCTTGAGCAAACAGCCCCAGTGCTATCAGAGATTCTATGTCCTCAGACACTCAAAACATGCTGCTTTTTAGGTTCGTTGCCGTCCTTTTAAGAGAAAATTATCTCGAAGGTATGCAGGTCGTATTGGTCCGGATATGAGTTGGATAGGCTCATGATAGGGTATTTGACAGATTCTCCACACTTCGTCTGTCAAATAAGTTTTTGATTGCCTAGAAGGCAGTCATGAAGAAGGTTTTCAGGCTTTCAAAGATTTCTTCACATTTTAGTGCCTTGCGCAATAACCTAACAGCTATAAATACAAATAAAATCACAAATACTTGACCCAAATAACGAATCAAATCAGTGTTAAAATGATTTACGTCTATCAAAGTGTTTAGCGGATGACTTTGCAATTAGACAAATGATGTAATGGATGATTCAGTCATTCGAAGGCCGATGTTTAGAAGTCCCGACATGCGCTGTCCCAGTAAGAAAAAGGAGGATAAAACCACAGAATAGGTACGACGTAAATAAAACTATCTAGAAATCAAAATACAGTATATTTTAAAGATTTAAGGTTGTTTAAAACAAAAATAATGTATCTTTCATTGGTTTGTTAAAAAAATATATATCTGCAAAAAAATCTAAGGATTTTTTTTTGGAAATCAGGCCTATTCTCTGAGCTTTCGATTTTTTCATCTGGTAACCCTACCCCAAGATGATATGTAACTAGATGACCTGAAAAGAGGAGTGTCTTGTGTATCTGTGTGTTTGTCTGTTTGCCTATCAGTGGCGTCATAGCTATTGACAAATAGGGCGATTTCAATTTGTTCTGGTTAGGCATTAGTAAGTTATTTGCGTTTCATGAAAATCCTTTGAGGCGTTAAAAAGTATGTGGAGTGTGATGAAATGGGTTGAAAGTTCAAAGGCAACTAATCTACGAGTGTTCTTCGACATTACACTTCTACGTATGTGCTAATAACCAAATGTTTGAAATATTTAATAATTAATAGAATCAGGCGTTACTTGCGGAAATCCATAGCTTCAAGATTAGTAAATTAAGATTTTTAGCAATATTCCGCGAAATTAACCTCAACTTGTAAGTATAAATGCGGGTTGGGAACCTCGACGCGCGTTTCGCCCCAACACCGGGGCTTTTTTTACTGAATGTTTGAAATATACTTTGAGTTGGAGTTTTTTCTTTATTTGTAGGTATTTGTGTATTTTTTATGTCAAAATGATAAAGTCTATAATAAAATCTATTCGTTTAAGCGAGCCCTTCGTTATACGCTTCCATAACTGAATATCCACTTTATAATTATTGTAAAACGCAAAATGAAAAGCCAGAGTTTAAAAAGTGGCTTCTCGTTCTGCTCTACTATAAATGTTTTATCGGAGTGAAAATGGTTTGTTCAAATTTCATCACACTGGAATAATATTTTGCTTGTATAAAATGTGGTTACCATTTTGAGATTATTTTTGGTGAGAGCTTTTAAAATTGAATATATCAGCTTTGAAAAAGCAAATTGGTTTATTTTTACTCTCTACATAAAGTGATTTAGTTTTTAACCCATTCCCAAAAACAGACAATACTTTCATTCCTTGTCTGTTTCAACCATTCGTTTCTATAAAAACTTTGTCATTTTGACAGACTTTTTCTTATTTTTTAATTATCATTGTCTCACGGTCTTAATATATAAAACATTTAATTATAATTTAAGTTCAATTAATCGTGAACTTAGACAGATAACGTATAAAAACGAAGGTTTAGACATACTCGTAAGTCTAAACCTTCGTTTTTTTTTTCGATTAAATATTATAAAGATTTGCAGTTAAAGCGCTATTCCGCTCCTAGTCACTCCGAGATCGCGATTTCAACTTTCGTATGATTGTGAGCTTTAACTCATTAAGTTAAGATTTATTTTTCAAAATACTTGATTTTGATTTAAGTTGTTTTCTGACAGATGGTCTTGGTGCCATAATATTATTCAATTTTAAAGGGATCTCTACATCTTATTTTTATATTAGATCGTTTAATTCCATTTAAATAATTAATTAAAATTGGTCTCTGAGTGCGGCAGTTAGCATTTTCGTATCTACTTAAAAACCTTCACTTCTTAAATTTATTTAAGCACTTTTTAATACAGCAACATTTCGTCATCGTTCTTAGCGAAAAATTTACCACCCACACAATCCTGATGAGTGGCAGTATTCCCCAGGTCGCTTTTCGCATAACTTTCTGCCTCGCACGGTAAAACTCTGGAATGAACCATCACCAGCAATATTTCCTGATCGCGACGACCTGTAAACCTAAAAGAAGAGAGTGTTATGTTAAAAGGCCGGCAACGTCCGACTCTTCTGATGCTGCGAGTGTCTATTGGCGACAAGCAGGCCTAAAAAGCTCGATATAGCAATATTGCAAAGGAATTGCTATGCAATTAATTTTAGTACATTTTGTTAAGAAATCTAACAGTTTAAATAAAATAGTCACTTCAAAACCAATTTACATTGTGAAATTATTGTTTTGCAGAATTAGTAGTTAATTGCAAGAAAAATTACAAAATGAATTGCTGTTAGCCATATTGGCAATAGTGGCCATTTTAGGGGAGCGGGGCGACGGTAGTTGCTTTTCATGAAAAAAAAAAAACGATCGCATTTTTTTTCAACATTATTCCCATACTCTACTATAGTAACCATCTTCACATCCGACATCCAATTTATTATTAAAATAAGAACAACATCTTTCCACCCGAATATTTTGCGATCGTATTTATCACCTGATTACAGACCTGTCATTGGATGACAGCACTTTAATAAAGCGGAATAATTAAATTCGTTAAAACATTTCGAATCAACATCGTCCCTTTCTGACATTCGGGATGCCATGTGCGTGGGAACGAGACGGAGCTATACAGGATTAGGACTCGTGTACGCTAAACGGAATTGCATCACTTTGTTCTCACCGTTTTCGGCTGTCGAGTCTTGTTACGGACCGAAAACGCTAACTGGATGGTGTGTGGCCCAAAGTTTTTTTTTTTCATTCAAGATCTTCTAGTTTACTTCACGACAAGTCTGCTTACAGAAATCATATTATTAGTATGTATATGATTTGAAAATTTAATTTGAAAAATTAATTTCATTATCTACTTTTTGTATTTTGTACTTGTATATTTTATTGATAATTATAAGTTACGTTTCATTTCTTTCGTATTTTACCGACTGCCATAAAGAAGGAGGTTTTTGGATTCTGTTTGTGTGTTGTGTCAAATTTTAACATGTGCAGGCCTCTTACTGTTTGACAATCCATTTTTTTTTTTATATTTAGAGGGCAAATGACCAGACGGTTTACCTGATGGAAGGCAACTACCGTCGCCCATGGACACCCGTGACATCCGAAGAGCCGCAAGTATTATTTTATAAGAAAAAAAAAGTGCGTTGCCGGCCTTTATGAGGGAATAGGTAAAGGGGATTAGGGAAGTTGAGCCACCGGTAAACTCACTCACTCGTCGTTTCACGCCAGTTTTCTGTGTAGCCATGGTATCACAGCCGGCCCATTCTTGCCGAAGCATAGCTCTCCCACGGCTATGAGAATCCGTATAAAGTATTTGAGAATAGAACCAAATGTCTAATTGGTACACGCCTCCACCCGGGTTTCACCCTGCACCCTCTCGAGTGCGCACCAAAGGTCTTACCCACTAGGCCAGGCACGTTCTCAAATGCGTGGTTTGTAATCGCCGAGAATCATGAGCTTTGAATTGCCAGAGTCGACATGTTATCGCTGTAAGCTTATGTTTGAACCATACTGTTTATGTTAAAAATGGGAGTAAGTGTGTATGTTACACAACATTATGTTCCCAGTGAGGTCTGACGTCTGATATGACTCGAAATTCGTAGCTAAGGGCTCAGTCTTTGTAACGCCGATCTCAGTGTAGATTTAAAATTGCTACTGCTTATAATATATACTATTTTATGTAAAGTAGTTGATCAAAATGTAAATCTAAATAAAATATTAAATGTGGAAAAATCTATGAATTAATGCTTTGAGTTAATACTTAATTAGAATTGAAATTCGACGCCTTACTGCCTCAACCTCGTATCTTAAAAATTAATTATATTTTTTCCTTTGTGATTGTATAAAACTAGATATGGATAAGGTTATTTGATAAGTAAATTATTGCCTATCAAATAACATCATATACGAGAGTATAATTATGTACAATGACTAAGAAAAAAATATAATCGTCTTTTTGTCTCCTGAAATGTAGCCATTTTTAAGATTCGAGGTTAAGGCAGTAAGGCATCGAATTGTTATTGTTCCATTTTTAATATGTATGTATTTTAAGGTGGTAAAGTTTAGTTGCAGCTGGGCAAAAAAGAACTAAAAATTTTGTTCCAGCTGTCTCCGCGCCAGTTTCTTTTTTGCCCGAATTTTTTTTATTAATTGCTAGGTAGCAAAAAATTAAAATTAATTAAGAATGTTATCTGTCTTAAGAGTTGGCCACGTAGAAAAGTTTTCTTATCGCATCAAAAAATATGAGATTAATATGGTATATGTATTATCGAAGAAATTGATTCACAGCCAGCTGTCGGACCTGCGTCTTTTGGAATTATGTCAACTATAACGTAAATTTCCATTAAATTACACTAGTTATGAATCAACTTTTTTGATAGCACGGGTCTGTAAACTGAAATTAAAAAATAAATACCGCTTATATATGAGCAGAACCTTTTGTCCTTAGTGATTTAATAAAATTTAACCCGTCACTAAGACAGTGGGTCAGAATGACCAGTAAGCACAAGTCATGGAATATAATGTAGCCATAATATAATCTGACGTAACACTAATTTAGAACCTGACAACTGGTTCAACTGATAACTATTCTCGGTATGAAATTATCTTGTACATCAGTGATGATTGTGATAAGAGATGAGGGCATTTATAACTCTGTAGCTGTTAAGATTCATGTTGTGGCACCAAAATATATTATAAAATTTAAAATTATTATTTTTCTTTTTTAAGTGACATTAAATTTAACATACCTCACAAAAATTGAGGTCTGAGGAAGACTGAAGAGCCTTTCCTTTTTTTTCAGGAGTCAGCTTACTTTTTAGCGAATGCAACTAAAACCTAGCGCTCTCAGCTAAAATTATGTCCAGCTGAAAAGTGGGTTTCATTATGAACATGAATTTTCACCATGAACTAACAGTACAATCAATCACATATACAAACATAAAAGTCTACTATACAGTTATAATATTTGTCTAATCGTTCAATCAATCAAAACGCGCAATCCGTATAAATGTATAAAAGAAATGCCCTCTCGAAGTATCCAGAATGTGCCTGTCTCAATAAATCAATCTTCTTCTATGCCATTTGTCTAAGGGATTATTGTCTGCATCTGTATGTATTTACATATTTACATGTTTACAAATAGAACAAAGTCGGAATATCTATCAGGCTTAGGGTGAAGGCTTCTCTGAAGTACGCTGCACGCAAAAAAGAAACTGCGTACAGTCTATTGAAAATCGTTTTGCTTGCTTCAGGGCCTTATACGCAGGATACAAGGATCTATTTAGTAAAAAGAGCTATAAGACTTGGCGACTGTGGATTTTTAAAATTCCTCATCAGACGTACATCATTTCTCAGTTATCGGTATTAAAGAATACAATTTTGCGTTAAAGTTTTATAAATCCAAATAAATATTATAAATGCGAATGTGTGTGTCTGTCTGTCTGTTATCTCTTATGCTCAAAGCGCTGAATCGGTCCTGATGAAATTAGGTATGAAGATATTTTGAGCCCCGGTAAAGGAAATAGGATACTTTTTATCTCGAGAAAATTTAGATTCCAATACCATAAACCAATTTGGTGCAACGGAGTCATCAACTAGTATATAATATAATAATTATGTAATATTTAAAAAGCATAATAAGTAAGACACATTTCTAGATGAACTCAAGTTTACTTATTTATGGCTAGTTATAATACCTACAATAATTATCTTTTGAATTTACAGTTGCACAAGATTTAATTTATTTAATTCACAATTTTATTACGAGCCTTCATGGCTTCTAAGGTCCCCCGCCGTACGCACATAAATACGTTTTACATAAAACTTGTAATTTACACGTAAAAATAAATTGTAAACAATTATCACGAGGTCGTAAATTTAATGTCGAGCTGTAAATATTATTTTAACGAGTTCGAGTTAGTTCGTTCGAAGTTATTTAACGTCGGAGTGCATAATAAAGTAGCCCTTATGTTTCGGTACAAAGGTCCACATGAGCCAAACTGACCCCAAACGCACTGCAGGGTTAAGTTATTGTTGAAAAATTTTAAATAACTTCATTTGAGAACGTTAGGGTTACAATGAGATTCCTTGTCGGATAACTCGGGGCTATGCCGTTGCTTTATTTATCGACTAGTTTTTGTGCGCGGCTTCGTTTAAGTTAAAAAGTATTTTCATATAAAGTTTCATACCTTATTTTATCCCCTTGAGTGAAATATATAAGAATCATTTTTTAAGCTTACGTCTATGCTATAAGATCGGCTATCTACCGGCGTGCCCAATTTCAGTTAGATTCGTCCGGAACTTAGGGCAGAACATAGATCACCATCTAGTGATCTTTCGGTTCGGATCGTCACTGACTGACAGACTGACTGAATGACATACCTATGTCACTCAGTCACACTGTCAGTCAGTTACGATTAAGGCGAGCTCCTTATTCCGAAAGTTGGACCGACGTCAGATACTTTTTTTTTTTAAGTTTTTTTTTTTCAATTGGGGATTTTTTACTATAGAGCCAAGTTCATCTGATTGTGTTTCTATCAGCCAATTTGACTCTGCTGTATTCTCAACTATCACATGTATTTTTTTTGAATATTACATTAATTTATAACCGATTTAGTATTGATTTTAAAAACATTATTAAACGGATAAGGTGCCCTTAAGTTAGAAAATACCAATAACTATATCGACTTGTTCTTTTTAATGTTAATTAGGGGGCAAGCGAGCAGCCGGGTTACCTGATAGAAAGCAACTGCCGTCGTCCATGGACACTCGTGACATCCGAAGAGTCGCATGTGCGTTGCCGGCTTTGATGAGGGAATGGGAATAGGAATAGGGATAGGGGGATTAGGGAATTTGAGCCACCGGTAAACTTACTCACTGAACGAAACTGTCTGTTTCACGCCAGTTTTCTGTGAGGCCGTGGTATCACTCCGGTCTAACCGGCCCATTCGTACCAAAGCATGGCTCTCCCACAGCAAAAAATATTATCGTAGAGAGGTCATCTAAATTCATTATATATGATAATAGGTACGTATACCTATTATTATATCAGTCAAAGTTAAACTTAAGTACTTACAATTTAACAACCCGTCTATTTGCCACATCCATTATTCAACAATTAAAAAAAAAAACAATTTGGAGAACAGTAGCGTGTACGGGGGGCATGACATGTAGGTGATGTAGGCCCCCCGCCTCGACGAGCCTCAGTACGAGTGCTGCGGCGACCCGCGCTGTACGTGCGCGCGCGCATCGTTCGTTCACCCCGGCCGCGGCGAAACGTCAACTGTCAAAATTTTGACGTCCACCCGCATTCCGAAAAGTGCCCGTGTTTTGACATTCCGTGCTAGTGATGTGCCGATATATCGATGTGTTTGTGCTGTGAACTCGGCTTGTGTTACGCAGATGTCATGTCATATTGATATACGCTGATATGTCTATAATTAACGGACTCCGATGGCTGCGAGAGGACGAGCTGTTCGCTATATCCTTGCAAAACGGTGAGTTAAACTATGAAACGTATTTTCGTGATTCATACGCCGTATATGGTTACAAACAAACAAACAAACACGTCACTTTAACGTTTTGCATTGTAACTATGTAAACATTCTAAAACGTTGGAACTCGGTTTTTATTTTCATTTCACATAAACCTTTTTGTGTGCAGACAAATAAAAACATATCGCAGTAATAAAACTTTATATTTTGAAACTGTGTAGAAAAATATAAAATAACCTACACAATATTTTGTGTCATTCTTGCTATTGAATTTAAGTATAATAAATTGTCAGAAAAGTAAAACAATATTGTGTACGTTTACTTAAAGGCTTTCCACGTCCAAGTCCTCGTGGAACATACTTCAACTTTACTAATGTTAATTATGTGCATGATTTGTAGAAGTTGGGAAAGAAACTTCGAAATCAAAATATTATATAAAACTTAAAGGTGACTGTTTGACTGACATAGTGATCTATCAACTCTAACCACTGGACTTTTCGGGCTGAAATTTGGCATGCAGGTGGATGTTATTTGTTTATAAAATAACGGACTAAACGGGCTACCGATGGAAAGAAATTACCGCTGCCAATAGGCAATAGCAACGTCAGAAGTGTAGCGGGTGCGTTGCCGGCCTTTTACTCGCGCATCTGAAATTTGGAGAGCGGGTATATTAGGCATCACATTTACTATCATCTACATAGCAGTGCATGGCGTTTGTCAGTAACATGTCATTGATATGCAGTATGAATAGTGTAGGCGATAGCACACAGCCCTGTGGGACACCATGAAAATATTTCATAGCGCAATCGAGACAACAGGCAAAATAACCTTATTGTTAATAATGACACTTTAAAGTAATGTGTTTTTATTCTAAATAAGAAAAAAAAAGAATTATTTTCATTGCAGACATAATATAAGAAGTTATAACTATGAACAAGATAAGCCTTCAATAAATTCTCTAATGAACAACCTATCGGGAAAACACATACATTTTATTAATTAAAATAATATTAAGTCAAAAGCGTTAATTGCTTGTAATTTATCGATATCACAAATCACAAGAATATTTAATTGTAGGTTATTTTATCGTATCTGATGAAAGGTCGGAGTTTGTGTTTGTACGTACTTAAGACCCCGTTTTATAGGCAATTGTGAATAAGTTTAGTGTTTATTGTGCAGAGGACGTACGAACTTAGTTGCGTGAGCCAGAATAACCTTTGGTTATAATTTGGTGTTAATTTTGGAAATTTTAACAAAAGTGACACAGTCATAGTCGATGTCTAATTTATAAAGTATCTATGATAGCATACCGCATACACACACAGCATATCGCCGATTCACGCCAGTTTTCTGTGGGGCCGTAGTATCACTCCGGTTGAGCCGGTCCATTCGTGCCGAAGCATGGCTCTCCCACGGCAAAATCGACAGTTGTGGGAAATGTATCGATACAAATAAAGAATATTTTCTAATTTCGTTCGCTTTAGTCTAGATATGGCTAATTTTATATTTAAAAAGTTTTATATTAGGAGGAAATTGATAGGATGATCATCTTAAGAATATTTAAACGATCACTTAGCATTTATACATACAATAAAACAGTAAAATTGGAGTGTCTGTACATTTAATATTTAAAAAAAAATCAATGTAGGGGCGCTAAGGAACAGTAATAGAACACATATCGACAAAGTTATCGAAAAAACGTTTGTACGCTCTAATCTCAGGAACTACTGGACGGATTTAAATAAATCTATTATTTGTTTAATAGCTATTAGGTCTGGGCAACATATAGGATACTTTTAATCCCGGGAAAATGTACGGTTCACAGGTATTACAGTATATAATCCATACTCCATCCATATACCATATTACATTATTGTAATGAATGATATTATAAGTTTACTATACTCAATTCATTCATGATTATCTAGCCGTGTCAACGACTGTTGACATAGCTACAGACTACTGATAAGAAACAATCTCTGCCACCACTACGATCTTTAAAGTTTATTAATAAATTTAAAACGATTTTTAAGCAACATTTATTAAAACTTCAGATTAATAACGAGTAAGCTTATATATATAATACATATTTATATCTATCGAGAATTATTATAATATTATATACATAGTCTATTTTATTTTAACACTATTAATACACATTCTATATGTATGTAGAATTTTGAAAAAAAAAAGTCTATAAAGTTTATCTTTAAAAATGTCACGAAATATAATATGTAATATGATTAAATGATTTTTAAGTACAATGCATATTAAACATATTTTCTTCTTTAAATTCATACATTGTTTGTGGGGGGTAGGTGATCACGGAAGACCAGGGACAGCGGCGATGCCGCGGCTGTCATAACCTGAGTGGTCCCCTTTTTCCT
>JAOTAV010000165.1:0-10763 GCA_026546445.1 Cyclargus thomasi | reverse complement strand
AACGGCTTTACCGATTTTAACCAAATTTTGCATGCATATTCAGTAGGTCTGAGAATCGGCTAACATCTATTTGTCATCCCCCTAAATGTTAGGGGAAAATATTTATATGGCAAAACAACGTTTGCCGGGTCAGCTAGTGTTATATAGATTACAACCTTCCTCGATATATGAACTATATATAACGAACACAAAAATAGTTTTCAACTCCTGAGATTCGAGCGATTTGTTTCACAAACAAACTCTTCAGCTCTATGTTATTAGTAGAGATTTATATTTTTAATCCTCGTTCCGAAACTTGGACTTACGTAGTAAACAGTAGGTATTTAGGATTCATCATTTGGATAATAACACTAATTATGAATTAAACTCGCTTTAGACAAATACTTAAACTAAAGATTGGTATTAAAATTAGGTTTAATGAATAAAATTAGGTTGAATGTTTTTTTAGCTGTATATTTGAAAATGTTTTCTTTGGATTTTTTACCATCGAGCCAAGGTTATCTGATTGTGTTTTTATTAGCATATTTCTCTCTGATATATCCACAACTAAAATGTATTTTTTTAAATATTATGTCAAGTTATAACTGATTCGTGTTGATTTCAAAAACGGCGTTAAACGGATAAGGCGCTTATTTATTCCAAAAGTGTGCTATAAGTTTAATTTAGACATGGAAATATTTGGTTAGCATAATCTACCGCTAGCAGATATCGCTCGTGACTCGTGTCGTACGAAAGGATGAATTTTTTTAAATAAGGGGGCAAACGAGCAAACGGGTTACTTGATGGAAAGCAACTATCGCCGCCCATAGACACTCGCAACATCAGGGTTGCATGTGCGTTGCCGGCCTTTTAAGAGGGAATACGTTCTCTTCTTGAATTTTTGTAGGTCGTAGCGGTCCGGTATACTGCTAGTGTCTTCTTCATTCATCATTTTTTTTCCCAGTGCAGGCGTACATTATCGCCGATGTTCGCTGTTCGGCGCGATTATCGAGCAATCATCTCATCACACACTCGTTCGTAGTACTTTATCAATTCACCATTAAAGTATGGCGCGAATCGGCCATTTTTTTTAATTGTGAAAATAATATTAATGTGACATAACACGCGTGACGACACCGAAGTCGACCACCTGAACTAACGAAATACTGAAGACCTTGACGAAGTCTGCAGTGTGTAGTGACTGTGTGGGACTGAAGATATCGCAAGAAATACTAAGACATATGTACGTCGTTTGTCCACCGCCACCGTCAACCGAGAATGACATTATTTCGGCCAGATAAAATGCCACCGTACGACAGTGGCATTGGCGACAGATCTCATTTTCCTCTACGCCAGTGATGATGGCGTCGACATGGATAGAGCAATGTCGCTGGAAAATGAAACCTATAGTCTAGATCATAAAGTTGCATTTTATCGGTCCGAAATAATCTCGTTCTCGGTTGACGGCGTTGGTGGACAAACGGTCTTTTGTATACATACATAGATAGATATGTATATAAAGAATGTAACAAAACAACGTCTTTAATTGAGTTCACTGCAAAACCAACATAGAAAGAACAATGTTTTTGTGATTTGTGTTGGCGAATGGCTTGCGCTGTTGTGGATATCACATTCTCTCATACTTTCACTGTAGAGCTCACATGTACCATCGAAGAAAATGATACGAAACCAGTCGACAAACCTACGCCATTTGGTCGGAATATGTCAATTGTAATGTATTACTACATGTAAGTCATTATCTTATAATTATATTATAGTATATTTTATACGGAACTCATACTCAGCCTATTACCTAATTTCGTTACACCCTGTATACAAGGAACGAAGAGTATGATATTTAACTAGTAGACGCGACAGACGTTGTCCTGCCGGGCTGTTTTTAAATCTAAACTATTGTTAAGTCCCGTTGAAAACTCACAAAAAATTTCATTAAAATCAGTTTACTCATACAGGAGGAGCTCAGTGACAATATGAAATGTACAGACACTCCAATTTTACTGTTTTATTATACGTATAGATTAAGAGTTAAAATATTAGTGTATCAGTCAGTCAGTTTGAATACCCTCGCCGACTCCAGGGTTTCCCCGCACCCCGCCGAGCCGGATGTCTCCAACGCAAGAAAAAACCACGAAGATCAGATCGTATCGATAAGAATTATTATATAACGACAATCTACATATATTATAAAACAGGAAACGCAATTATAACCCAACGGAATATATTATAAAACTAGTCGTTTTCGGTCAATCCGCAATCTGCTTATAATTATGTACTTTAATTATTATACGCAGCTGTAACAAAGTAACTGATAATACTTTAGGGTTTATATCTGCCCCTTAGATAGAGCTCAGTGTCAAAGCATATAAAATACAAAAAAATTTGTTCGCTTTTAGCGCCGCTACTTTCACAGTACTTTTACAACTCTATATAATTCATTTACTTTTGTGACACCTCGTAAAACTAGCTGTGTCCCTCGGTGCTACTTGCGGCTTAGAACGTAAAATCTAGCCAAAGTGCTAATCCAGGATACCAGCTAACTCCATGCCAAATTTTACCAAAATCGGTCAAGCCGTTTATGCGTGTTAAAGTAACAAACATACATAACAAATTCACAAACTTTTGCATTTAATTATAACATTGGTGTGACTAGTCACTATACTATTGATATAAAGCGGAAGAGTTTGTTTGTTGTTTAAACGCGTTAATCTTAGAAATTGCTGGTCAGGTTTTTTTTATATCTATGGACGCTTCACACCACGTCAATCTGGTCCCGTGCTAAGTACCCGAGGGACTTGTGTTACGGGTACCAGATAACGAAAATATATTTAATACTTTTATACTATACACATATTTAAGATTTTTATTATAAATTACACATATTTTAATATACATTCATGACTCAGGAACGTTGAAAAGCTTTTTGTTCCGTCGGCGGGATTCGAAACCGGCGTGAGCTACCAAAGCTCAACCACTGCGCCACAGAGGTCGTCGAAAAAATTGAAAACTTATTTTTGTGTTGGTAATTTCATTTATCAAGAAAGGCTTTATAATATCACGCTACGACCAATAGCAGCCGAGCAGTAATAAAAAATAAAACCAGATAATTTATAAAGTTTTATGCGGACGTACTCGCGGGCAAAAGCTAGTAAGGTATAATAGTGACATAACCTAACTCATCACCTAGTTCACTTTGTATTATTGTGATTTGTGGGCAAATAGTTTGTCCTAATGCATTTGTAATTCGTTTTTATGAGTCGACAGACCGGGGAGCGTGTTTTATGACAAGCTTAAACCGTCTTAGATAACTATTAATAACAAACAAATGAGTTTTTTCTTAGCAATTATTATTGAAAAACACGATATATTTTAGTCCTACTCCATTTTTTTATTAAATTAGGGAGCAAGGAAGCAGACGGAACACCTGATAGAAAGCAACGACTATTGCAAATGTCTTACACTTGACATGTCGGAAGAGATCCTTTATGAAGGAAAAGGATTTGTTATATATATAGGTAGTTGGGAATGGGAATGGGGAATAAGGATTTGGGGATTCGGTAGAGTCATTCACTCGACGAAGCACACACACACACTGTTTCACGTAAGTTTTCTATGAGGCCATGGTATTTCTACGTCCGGCGGATTTGTATCCTAATTATATTATGAATGCGATAAATAGTGAATTTAATTATTATTATTCTTATTATTATCATCGATCACGCCGATAATACTCAAATTGAACAATGAACTGTATTTTGTTTAATAGATGGTTTAGAAACAGCTTATTACCTTATCTACTAATTATAAGTAATTCTCAGTCAGATATTTATGTTCGAATTTCGACCATAGGACGACCTGTAGTTCTTTATAATTAGTCTATCTATTACTTACTTCGACTAATTACAAAGAAATTAGTTGTCCTGTAGTCGAAATTCAACCATAAATATTTAAATCGTGTAGAGGAGCTATAACATAAAAAATATTCAATTTGGTATAAGGGCATCGTTACTAGGTCATTAAATTTTTATGAAAAAAAAAACACAGATTCCAACCATAAACAAAAGAGTATTTCGTGTTTGATTACCGTGTCATGTCAAAATATTGTAGTGTGCGTAGCGGTCCTTTTTATTAAAACTATGCAAAATTTAAGCATATAATGATAAAATAATAATGGTCGATACAAAATCCATCAAGACTCAACATTGAAAAACTTTTGCTCCGTCGGCGAGATTCGAACCCGCTACCCCCGGCTTAAACTACAACGCGCGCAACGTCGTCAAATTTAATCATACATTGATCGATAAACTCACAAATAATTTCTACGTGACCAGAGCATCGGGCTAAATAGGCATTTAAACATATGAGTCCAAATTTCGATACAATTTAGCGTGTTGCATAATAAGATGGTAATGTATACTGTGTCGTACAGTATTGAGTACTGTCATCCGAATGTGGAAAAAAATGTAAAGAAATGCTAATACGCGACCTCCAGTGACAGACAAATACGAAAACCGCATTGAGGTCCATTATACTCTGTATTATAGGTTATTGTGGTAGACCGCGAACTGACGCTCTAATGAAAATGCACTAAAGGTGGAGTTTACTTCAAAGAAAAGCGTGTACTCCTACATTTTAATATTGGAGTGGACGTCAAGACGACGGATACGGAACCATCGAAGGAATTTAAACAGAGCCACTCGACGGGCCTACGTCATTAAGTCGGAAAATGTCAATTTAATGTAGGTCGTGATAATTACGTTGGCTGGATTTCAAATTGTTACAGTACTACGTGTGAATTGTCGATTGGATTTTGATTCTGGAGTGTTGCAAAAATCGCCTTAATTTATTATATTAAAGAAATAAAATCAGATGAAAAAGATCACAGACTTAATTTTCTTGCGAATGCAGTACAAAATGAAATTGTGTAAATTATATTTTTTTAAAAGAATATAGAGCGATGATTGAGGTTTAAGGGACACCCTTAGATCTCTCTTACGTAAGAGCTAAAAACCGTGAACGGACATCGGGCAGGATGGTGTGTCACGTGACTATCACGTACTGCGCTCTGCGGCCGAACACTGTTTTCGCTCTCTAATATTCCACCCTGAGATATATTTTATTACTTATAATAAAATATACCTCAGATTGGAACATTTTGTTACCATGTTAGAGGCCGTAAGTGTTCCATTGACAGCTGTTAAATTAAACTACATCTATACTAATAATATAAAGTTGAAAAAATTGTTTCTTTGAATTCCATTCAAGTCCATTTAAGGGAAGGCTACAGGCTTTATAACATCAGCTATACCAATAGGAGCCGAGCAGTAATTAAAAAATGTTGTAAAAACGGAGTTAATGTATAAAGTTTTACGCGGACCTAGTCGCGGGCAACAGTTAGTAATACATAAAAATACTTTCGGGGTAAATCTTTAAAAAAGTGGTAATTGTAAAACTACTAGGAGATATTGGCGAAAACTAAAACTGCGTTTTTTTAAGAGTTAAATTTTTAGATATTTTTAAAAGTCTGGAATTATTATGAGGTCGGATAACGCGTTTAGATTGGTGATCTGACCCTGATCTAGCGGGCGGTCAATCTGCTTTAATTATTATAAGAAAACAAGCTAAATATCCAAAAACAAAAAACCCGACTGCAGGAACCGACAAAAATATAAAATAAAACACAACGGCAACGGTAATCTTAGTTGAAAACATAACAAGATGTAGCGAACAGGTCTGTGGTAAATTTTTGGCAGCGGCGGATCGCTCGTTAAAGTAATGATCGTTTTGGGCCGGCTTGTCCACAAAGGTTAACCGGCCAAGTTCACTGGCAAGTGGCAAGTGCCAACACGACACACAGAATATAATCTAATCAAGATTTGTCTCTACCTACTTAAAGAGATCGCTCGCTTTTGCAACTCTCCGCTGAGATGTTTTTTGAGACTAGAGATACTCGTATGTACTACGAAAAGTTTCAACTTTTTAAGCTTTCATATAATTGTATCAATGAAATGTATAATATATTTATTGATATTTCAGACCTTATATTTGTAACTCGATTATGATTGTTATATTATTTATTTGTTTAAACTGAAGAACTTCACTCTAAACTTTCAGTGAAATAAATAAGCTTCGTTAAACCTTTTTTTTCACTTTATTCAAGAGAAATGTGATAATTTCTTGTCATTATAATCAAACGTTTTATTTACTTTCGAGTTGATGAAATTAAAGTTTGAAATGTTACATACATTAATAAGTTTAGCATTTCAGTGGATTTTAGTTCATGTCAGGAATAATATTGTCTCACAGCTAAAGCTCTGTAACTAAACTTTTAGATAACTTGTGATATTAGAGACTTTAAAAACTTTGTTCAGATTCAATCACCAAAACTTTTTTTAAATAACAAACTTAAAAAGTAACTCCGAAAAACTTTCGTAGCCGAACTCGAAACTTTTAAAAGTTGACAAACCTCGAAGTATCCGCGTTTTTATAATCCCTTGTCACTGTTAAGTATCCACACTATGTAGTCGTCGTAGAGTAGTAATGTAGTCACGAGTGTCGTCGATCACTACACAGTCACTCACGATGGTCGGGCGTGTCGCGCGCTCGGCCGGTCGGCAGATACTGTCGCGCGCCGCCGCCGCTGCCGCTGCCGTCGACGTCGCGGATTCATTCAGTTTTATTTTTAACTTGTACTAATCCCTGTAGTGGCCGTGTAGTACGGTTGCCCTTCTCACGCGTGGCCGGGGTAGATGTGTGCAGAAATTATTTAAGATTGTAGAGTTAAAGGAAAATAGTGATGTAACAAAGCTAGCGGTCAATCGATTAATTTATTTGTTGGGAATAATGCTTTTGTCGTTTATAATAGAGTATAAGACACAAGACAGAATTTTTAGGGCGAATTAAAATTAAGAATATATAGTACCAGTTGTGCTCCGCGTCTCCGCTTTTTAGAGAAAAAACTTGTGATTTTTCCGTAGTGAGAATTAGTCTGTGTGTTCCCATCCCCGTGGATTATGATACCCAGTATCAGCAAACTTTTTACCGGATTTTTATAAAAATTCATACAGTATATTTTACTTGAAAGAGTTACAAACATTAACTTATTCTTACAAACGTCAAGTTTATAGTATTTGTAGGATTTGTTGTAGGTCAAATTTTCGTAGGCTGAAGTTTCACTTTAAAACGGTAGGCTGATGTTATTACCTAGCATTTTGCTTTCTTTTTTAATTAAAGGTTTATAAAGTCTTATTTATTTTAATTAGAATCATGATATTTTGAAGATAATCGTGCCAATAAAAACACTCTGAAGTCTCAACGCGAAAACTAGTTAGCGCGTGATTTCCGCGAATCCAACATCGTATATACATATTCATTATACATTTATTCTTATTGAGATTTGCATTTTAAATAATATACATATAAAATATTTCTTGTAAATTCTTTCGCTCGATTTGAATTATCGTTTTAAATTGGTGTTTTAGAATCGACAATTAAACGGTAATCGAACGAAAGCCTATTAAGAGTTTGTAAGGAAACGCGCGAAGGAACTAACGGTCGTTTGTATTGTACTCAATGTCTGGTACCCGATGTCCGGTACCCGGTACCCGATGTCCGGTACACGGTACCCGGTAATCGGCGGTACTCCCGTTGAGAGGAATGTTGAAGTTTGAGAACAATTAGTGAACAGTTTGTAGGAGTTTGGGACTTTAGCAGAGGACCGCCCCCAACTTATTGTTGTTCCTTTAGTATAAATGCCAATAAAATTCAACGAAATTAATTAGTTGTATCACGTTTTGTTTTTAAAATTGGTTAATAAGTTCTAAGACTTCTTCTTGTTTACATCAAATATAATAAGGTTATCTTTTACTAAACCACTTGTGGCCGACAAAACGAGAAATGATCTATCTGTGATTATATAAATTTTATCGTATTCGTATCATTCCACTTCTAGCAAATTTTCTCATTGTTTAACTTCTCCCTGGACTTTCATGAATATACTACAAATAGATCGATAGACACACTCTTGCGTAAATATTAGGACGGATTGTGACATTAACTACAAATAAACCCTTCCAAAAAACCGAATGTGTATATTTGTAGAGATACTCTCATATTTTCACAAGGCCGATAATAACACACTCAGAGCTCGCAATAATTGAAACTCGTCCCACGCCGCGTCGAGTCCGCGCCGAGTCCGCGCCGAGTCCGCGCCGAGCTCGCGCCGAGCCTGCGCCGAGTCTACGTGTAAATGACGAAGCCGTATAAACGTTCAGCCGAACTGAATGGAAGCTGATTAAAGCGCGCCGGGAGGAGTCGTGACGTCACCAGTCACCACCCCGGTGACACTCTATTACAAACGTTTTGACTTAGCGACACAACGCTGGGGTGTAAAACCTGCTGAGTGCTGAGAGATGGAGACAACCCTATAGTAGAGTCCTGCTGCGCCCTTGATCTGAATCACACAGTAGTACACAAGTTGTTTATATTATTGTAGCTTAATAAAAGAGTTTATTTGTTGGAATTAAAAAGAAAATAATACTTTTTAACGGTTTGTTGAACTAATAATAAGCAAAAGATATATCCGTCGCGTCGCGCTCTCAGCCTAAGTTTTTGCGTGACGTAGAACAGAACCCTGTGTAGCGCCGTCCCTGTATGCTGTTCTCTGTAATCTGTAGGCTGTATATTGTAGCTACAATACGAGCATTAATTACTTGTTTTCGACTATCGTTTGAGATCAAAAGTCGTCAATGGCTCGGAACACTTTTACGGTGTGTCGAGAGTCGAGTAGAATTCGCTCGTCGTATAAAAGCTTCGTCTGATTCACCAGCTCCGTCGAGACTACGAAAGCAACCAATTAATGCTAATGGCCTTATTGTGTTCGTTGAGACGGTTCTATATTAGTTAGTTTACTTGGCGGGGAGTCTATACAAACATACAAACGAATAGGAAAATAAGCAATAATTTACTGCTTCCTCCGCTATCGTAACTGAGATGAAAAAACTTTTTATGATTGATGAAAAATTGAATCAATAAAACTACTGAGAACATTTTGTTTGAAGAGACCAAGAAAAATACATGTTAGTCATTACAGCTTTCATATTTCTTGTACAAACCGAAGGCAAGTTAAAGAATATTCTAAAAGGCAAACCGAATATTTCTCAACTGCTTAACAACTAACATCTGATAGCAAACAAATTAAAGCTTTTGGCCGTGGTTTGGCTCGCGTGAAGTCTGAAATCGCATCGAAATAAATCATTCTTCCTGCGTAGTCGCTTCATTAAAGCGTGAACAAATACGAGCACGGATTTTCTTGTACACGGGCCGGGACGTCGCTACAATCAGCTAATCGCGGTGTCACGCGGACACTCGCGCTGACAGCCGCTTCCTCAATAAGTCTAGATCACTAACTAGCGCCTGTTGTACTTGATGTGTTGGGAGTATTGTTGCTACTCACCAGTATTTAAGTATAATATAATCAAAAGTGATTGACCGACTGAAATAATGGTCAATAAACGCACATGCTAAACTACTGGATAGCAAACGTAAATGTTACAACGTAGACATCCCTTAACAAAAGTATGTTAATAAATTCTACTCTACTCCACAAATGATAAAATAAAGGGTGAGTGCTTGTACTAAAAATACTTTTTAACTCGGGCAAATTCGCGGGAAAAACCTAAAAAACTATAAAACACTATAAATAAAAGTGTACCTAAAACTGCTTAAAGTGCACTCAACAACATTTTCCAAAATGGAGGCTCTAAGGAATTATCGATGATCGTTGATCGTAAATCAGCACGATTATCGCGCAAGCACCTACATAATCGACTACAGTACTTCGTCAAAGGCGATCATACACGATGACCGGCGAGCAGAGCCGAGTATGTCCCCTACACAGTCGTGCTCGCGTTAGAGAGTAAAAGCGAGAGTATAGTATTATTACCAGTTAAACAAATCTTTCCCAGAATATATAAAATTTAATACAATAAAAGTAAATAATGCAAAGGTATGTGGCAAATACTTGGGGTTTTCAGCTTCACCTCAAAGAAGAGGATAAATATTACTATCTGTAAAGCGTTTGTAACTTTTGATGTTCGTTCAGAAACTTTTTGTTACATTCCCTGATGGTTTATCGTAAGTACTTTTCTATTGTAATTATTGTTTGGCATATTTTATTGTATTTGTGTTTCTTTGTGTTTATTAAGTTGGTAATGCTAATAAAGTTAAAAGAGATATTAATCCTACCGATTTTCCTTCGCCGGTTCTCCTCGGTGGGGTTGGTCGGGGAACCGGTAGTAAGGCTTTTTCTATGACCAAGTGTATATAAAAGATATTTTATCGCTTACAGCTTTTAATTTAACTACCCTCACTTCTTTTGATTCGTTGATTTTTGTATTTAATTTAAGTAATTAATTGATAGAGTCTCACTGTTTTTGTCACTCGCGTGTCATCGTCGGTAATAGCCGACAATGGAGGCTTGACTATCTTGGCTTAGCCAAGTATACGATACTTAGTGAACGATGCTCAAGCGAGTGTGCCAAGACTGCGAACTCCCCGCGCGTACATTTCGCTTGCAAAAGTAATTATAATCTTTAAATCATCTATTTGATTTAGGTAATGCAGTATTCTTGCAGTTTTAACAGAACGAAGAACTTCTCTCAAATCTTCGAATAAGGATATCCAATAATCTTGTGGGATATGAACGTGGTGGCCAAAGGAAGATCTTCCGACCGAGAGAGGTGTTATACTCGGTCAGGCCGAAGCCC
>JAOTAV010000164.1:0-10763 GCA_026546445.1 Cyclargus thomasi | reverse complement strand
AACCTGAAAAGTATATAAAATATACAAAAATAAAAAAGTTCACCGATATGATAAAAAACCGAGCATTTGTTGAAATTGACCCATTTATAGATATAGAACTGTATGTTCACTAATGCGACCAACACACCTGCAACGGCATTTGGTTGATCAGTCACTTTGAAGCCTGCTAATATCTTCTGGCAAAGGCATCCGTATTTACCCTCCCAGCTGATCTGAACATTGTAACAAGTTTGCGTAGCGCAGCACTTCCTGGGAACTGCAAACTCTGCAAGTTAGTACACGACGCACAGTGGTCACTGTTGTTTATAACGAAATTAAGAAGGCATTATAGCCTTTGTGAGAATAATAAATGATTTGTAAAAAATATGTACTCAAAAACAACACTATATAACTCAACCAACACACCTCATGTCGACTCAAATTACAAGTATAAATGCTTATAAAATTATCTGTACTTTAGAAAATTACAATGCATCTCGATTTAAGTGTAAACACTTTTTTATATTTGAAACAAAAAAAAATATTACACATACGGTTAATAACATCGTAAAACATACTAAATATAGCATTGATAAGCATCGCAGTTAAAGTATAAAATCATAGCCGAGAATTTGTTTGCACTCGACTTTCTTCTACCTGTCGCCATTAGTCTTTGTCCGATTCTCTGATTTAGTATTCCACTTGACACGGCATCTATCAGTAGTTGGAATTATTTATTTGCGAGATTTCCCAATGGAGACAGAGCGTTGAAAAATACTTGATACATCAGTCGTTTTGCTCGTACTCAGTACCGTGCTAAGCTGTGTTGTCCTCGGCGTTGTCAAAGTCAATGTTTTACTGCAGGTAATGCTTTCTTCCTTTTTGATTTCCACATCGCACTATCGCTTGTACAAGGTGGTAAACTGTTATAACTTTTCAACTGGTACGGAACATACTGGTACGGAACCCTTCATGAGCGCGTTCAACTCGACTCGTGGCCGCATTTAGTTCAAACACTTCAATTAAATATATACACAAGTAAATATTGTTTCAAATCTTCATAAAACAATAGTCACCTAATCAATATTTATCTCTGAGAGTGGGTATTTTTTAAACCTTGTGGAGTGGCTAATTTTTATTTAATACTGTTAGTATAGGCTACGATGTATGTAGAGTTTCGATTATACTAGCATTATTGGGTTTCATTTACTATAAGAAACATATTGCAGATAATACTCATGTTGAAAAAAACAATATAAAATTCGTACGCAAACGTACTCGACAAAATTGTAATCGCAATCAAATTTATGCACTTTAAAATGTATAATAACCAAGTTCAGTACACGAATGTAGGTCAAGCCCTAAACAAGAATTTGTCGTATTTTATTGTGATCTGAAATATTTTAAAAATTTTTACGAAAATTTAAAATTGTTACACTAATTGGTATATTCGAAGAAAGTTGAAAATGTTCTAAGCCAGTTCAGAAGTAGACCGAGCCAAGATCGCTATGGTTCGAATGGAGCCTAATTATTTGAAAAATGGCATCCGCTCTCGAATTCCACGGATTTTTCAATCTAGAAAAGTTTGTGAATGCCTATAAATAGAAAGTTTGTGGGATTTGCGAATATGAAAAAATATTTTCATGACTGAAAATATTCAATTGGCATGGAAATGTTAATTTATGGATTCAGCATCGGATTTTTTCACGTTATTGGATTTAGAATTTATATTAAGCGTAAATATTAATTACCACTTCGAGATTCAAGGATGCGCCTAGTTATTTTTAAAGATAAAATTTTCGACCAATCTTAATATAAGTTGAGGCGTAAAACACATTTATAACTAACATTTATATATAAAATTACAGATATAGGGTGTAGGGTAAAATAATTATTCGTGAAATACATATCATAAAAAAGGGTTTTTATTTTTTTAATTTTTACAAATTTTAGGACACATATAGCATGCAGAAATCGTGACGGCGAGGCAACTGTACATTTTGCCTGAATAATATAGACGTTAGGTTTTAATTACCAGCAATAATATATTGGTGAACTTCCAACACGTGATCGGCGTGTCACAGCCGTCAGGTGGGATATATAATTTGAGCGGCGCCGTGCCGCTGACGTGCAGGATCGAGTCGGGAAACTAATTTCGAGTTGTGTAGTCCGAAATATGGAGGAAGTTCTAGTTAAATTTCACTCAAAAACCACGTGGGATAGGGTATGACGTATGTAAACGAATGAGTGAATTCTGAGGTAAGAACTTTAGCGCGTTCCTTCATCGAGGAAACTGAAATAGAGCCAGTTGTCGGACATTGTCATTTGGTCGGAATATGTCATTCCCATGTGATTCGTGATAAAATAATAATAATATATCTGGATGCTTCACACCACGTCAGTATATACCCGAGGGACTTGTGTTGCAGGTACCAGACAGCGGAAATATATTTAATACTTTTATACTATACACGTATTTAAGACTTTTATTATAGGATACACATATTTAATACTCATCCAAGGCCCAAGAAAATTGAAAAACTTTTGCACCGTCGGCGGGATTTAAACCCGTGACCCCCGCTTAGTTCAGGCTCAGTTGCCACAGAGGTCGTCAAAGGGCGACTGAGTTTGACATAACGTGATCAACAACGCAATCTGGCTCTGTTTCAACTTCCCCGGGAGTACATAATTATGGGATAAGTAAATTATATACGTAAAACAACAAGAAAAGACCGCTTGTTGTCGTAGGTAAGGATTAAATTAACCCCTTATATAAAATATTCTAAAGTTTACTTATGTTCAACCAAATAATATTTATCGTAACCACTTTTTATATAAATTTAAATGTAATTTTAATTTCATAAAAATATTAATAACGTTCTCACCTTACCAAACAGGGATTTTAAACTTTGCAATTTTTTAGTCAAAGAGCGCAATATTTTATATTTCCAGTAATCACGTTTGAGTGTAGCAAGTGCTTGTTTATGGTTGTGATAGGGTGCAAATTACTTATAACTTTTAGGGATAGCTGAATAATCTTTTTATAAACTAAAAAATGTTAAAAATCACTTTAAACAAAATATGATACCTAATACACATAGTTAAGTATTTTACAAAATTTATTGACTGTATAGTGTATTCTTCTTTTTAACGATGAGGTAATGCAAAGTGACGCTTGATTCTATTAACTATTTAGATATTTGTTATGGATAGGCTTTATGCTTTCAGGAGAAAAGCATTACATTATACTCTTTAGTATATCATAGGGTAATCAACGTATAAATAGACGTTTTTTTAAGCGCTGTATTGGCTTTTTATCGATATTTTTTTAATATAATTTGCTGATTGACACTGACACGTTTATTGATTCGTCATCCATACTTATAACCTTCAAATTGTGTACACAGGCGTTTGCATCCACTGTGGAGGTTTTATACAGTATTTTCAGAGCGAAGTTACTATTTATCAAAAATCATGATGTTTTCCTTCACCGTACGAGTATACGCATTATGTACTTGAGTTCAGAAAATGTCTGATTGGTACATGCCTCTCACACTTGGCCATGGACGCTCAATATTACCGATATTATAAATCGTTTTACGCCCAAGCGACTGAACAGATTTTGTTGTTTGGTATGCAGATACTTTAAATTTTAGGAAAGCATATTATGACCCTTAAAATTATGCGGCTTCTAAATGATCATTATCAAATTTGGCGCAAACGATTTTCGTGCGCTTTCCTGTAGCTTAGATGTATTTGTAAAATATTTAATGAAGCAATCCAACATAATGACGCCGACTAGCTTACCATAATACATTTAATTTGACAAAACCAGGTTTCCGACACAAACATTCAACATACAACATTCAATTTGTTTTTAATGTGTCCTGATTTTAATGGACATTGTGGTGTTTGTAGTTTGGAGCGATGTTTGCATTCCGCGCAAAACAATTTAAGCGTAATTAATGAGCATCAAAGTGAAATTCAACATCAGTAGTGGATTCCCGCTGGTATACCGTTCGGAATCACCTCGGAGTTTCTATGACCCTTACGCCGACGACATAAAGTTGATGCCGGATGTAAAATAACTCTGAACACGTTTTCAATATTATTCTCGAAGGGACCAGAAAGTGGTTGCATTTGATGAGCCACGATCTAAAAATATGATAGAGTTCTGTAAAATTTATACGTCCTGTAATTACAAGGAGTTAAGAGGCTACAAGTGAACCACGAAACCAAGAATAAAAACTATTTAATATGTTATAGACTTAGAGTTGCTGAATACAAAAATTATATAAAAGAATTCGCAATCTTTTTTTTAGCTTTATCATCAGATCAGCTCGATGTCATAATAAAATTGCAATGTCGTAATATTTATTCTTGCATGCAAAATTTCAGCTTAATCGAAAAGCGGAAAGTCTATCAAGTTGTAAGATTTCAATATAAAAAGACAACTAGACAGGTGAAATTTAATAAAAGTTTGTAAAATATAGGCTGCGAGTGCGAAAACTGTATTAATTGAATATTGATTAATTGCACGGACATTGCGTTGCAATACAAATAGATTGTGGCGCATTCTTAATTTTGATATATATGATAAATTTATCTACATATATATGATAAATTTATCTACGAAAGATATTACATTAAAAAAAAAATAACGCTTTTATAAAGTCAATAAACTAATGCGTAGCCATATTATTTCAATCAAAGCAAAATCAACTGTCACAAGAAACATCTACATAATAATAAGTAACGCGACAGTTAAATTCTAGAAACACTTGATTAAAGCAAGATTTTACAGTCGGAAGCTGGAATTAGTTTCATACAAACAGAGTGGCTTTCACGAACCTTGGGTCCTTTGAAAAGTTACATGTACAAGGCATTCTTGTGAAATTCCAAGTGTATTTACTGCTTCTCTAATTTTGATACTAGGAGGTGTACACGAGCGACAGTAAGTTTGAGGAAGGCATTTCTCTGCAGCATGGTCCGTTTCCACATTTATCTGTCACAAAGCTTACATACAACTAGTTGGTGCCCGCAACTTCGTTGCGCAAAAATTTGTATATCACGTGGGAACTTTTTCCGGGATAAAAATGCCCGGGAAAAACAACCTTGCCCGGACCTAATAGCTCCAAAAAAAGATTTATTCAAATCCATCCAGTAGCTTCCGAGATTAGCGCGTACAAACAGACAAACAGATAAACAGACAAATAGACAACTTTTTTTTGTCGATATGTGTTCTATTACTGTTTATTAGCACCCCTACATTGATTATTTTGTTAAAATATTAAATATACAGACACTCCAACTTTACTGTTTTATTATATATTTTTGCATAATATAATATGTAATATCAGTGAATATCGTAAATTGAAAATATGTGTTTCAACTACATAAGTTTTTTTTTACATATGATAATGCGGCTTCGTTAAAAAAACTGTGAGTTTGCAAAAAGTCAACCGTTTAGTGTGGTCAGGGTAATGTCCAGTTTGGTCCCGCAAAATGGCGACTTACAATATGTCAACGAGACCGCAACATTCTGTTGAAATTAAGGGAATTAATGCTGTAATTTTCAGCTTTTGCAACACGTTAGAAACTATTCTGAAGCAAAATGTAAGCTATTATTTTAAATATATGTTTATTTTAATTTGGGGCTTTCAACTATGCCTTTTAAAATACACGGTGCCTGTTTTAGTGAAATAAAAATTTTTTGGTAGCTACAATAATATATTAAGTTGTTTATGTATCTCCACTTTTAAAATCTATATTTTAGTCAACAGTGATTTTATGCGATGAAAATGGCGTACTTAGTACGCATTGTTTCTATGTGGTTTTTACAGTAAGTTTCACAGATATTTATGATTTTAACACTAGTTCGGGGTATTTGAGTAGCATAAGCCGGAAAAGGTATAAAACACTGGCAGCTCTTATTAATATTCATTCAATTTGAGCGCTGCAGGAGTTTGCGTTTCATTTTTGTAGCTCTCTGTAGAACGGATTAGCTTTTAGATTGACACGTCAAAGTAGTTTCGTTGAAATTTATATTGATTGAATTTTTTTTTGTTAGTAACACGTATTGTTAATTATGTGTTATATAAAAATAAGTCGGGTTTTGCTTCTTGACGATTTAACTCCAGAACGCACGAACCGATTACCACGGTTTTGCATTCGTTGGAAAGGTCTCGGGCTTCATGGGATTCGAGCAAAAAAAAACAGGAAAATTATCAAGAGAAAAGTTTTGTTTTGGATTGGTTCCATTTGATTTGCAGTCTAATGACAATCTTAGGGTCTGTTCAAGGAAATTCCTAAGTTACACTCTGTTATACCTACTGTAATAAAAGTAAGTGATGACAATTAAGGATGTGAAAGCAAAAATATTTTTTTGGGATTTGCAAGGGCAAACCCATGTTGGGCGCTAGCCTATACAAACCACACAAAAACTTTGTTAATGCTCTCTGTTATTTTTCAGACACACCGTTTTAAGAATCTGTTATTTGTATTACATTTTCAGAAATATATGGCATACATACTTGAAAGTATCATTATAATAATAAAAAACTAATAACAGAATTTGAAACTATGACTAAATAAGATGAGGTAAGGTCTGTACAAATTGGACCGCACTCTAAACTCCAATTTGAGAGCATTTTAGCGCTCTCGAAGTAACGAGCGGTGTGCTGTTGGTCCAACCGCCCCCAGGCTTCTCCCCCTCCCCCTACTCGAGTGTTCTGTTTATTTATTTCAAATTTAGATACAGGCTACAGAACGATATATAGAATTCAGCGCTATTTCCGAGCGCACGAAAAATATATTATGGGTGAATTCAGAAATCTCGTTACCGCTGCACTTGGAAGTTTAATACGTAACTACGTTACGAAATGCTGGTATTTACGTTACGTTATTGTTTATAAGGAAATTAACGATATTCTTTTTTATAAGAATTAGGAGGCAAGGGAGCAGGCGGGTCAACTAATGGAAAGCGACTGCCGTCGCCCTTGAAATAGCAGAAGCGTTGTAATTGCGTTGCAGATCTTTAAAACTTTAAGCCCGGATATATCACTAACCTCTAATATTTTTCAAACTTAAGAAAAAGCTTTAGTAAAATTCAAGTGTGTACATTTTATGGAAAAATTACCATTATTAATTTGTAAGCATTCAAAAATCAGGGCGAACAAAACAGAACGTAAAATAGCTTATAGCTTTCTCAGCTTAAGTAGAAGTAAGCAATTTATAAAAAACATATACACTATATTTTTTTGAATTTAGATTTTCATTTTATACAACGAAACTGTGAAGGCACGTATGTACGGTATTCTGAAATTATCAATAAAAGCTAAATTAAAAGTTACGGATTTATTGGATGTGAATTTTTGTGAAATTTTTCAGTTTTCGTATGCATTAGTGGCAAGTTTGGCTGCGTTCAATGATATTACTCGGTAACTCTCCTCCAACAAAAGCCTGTTTATCCGTAGCCCTGTCGAAACTTGTACGGTGATATGGAACGCTTCGAATGTTACTTTAGCCTGCATAACTTCAAGCTCTTTTGAGATACGTGGTGTAAGGTGACCATCCGTTATGTTGAAGTGTGATATTCCAAGATTATGGGGAACAGACTTTTTCTAGTATATATTAATTTTATTGCCTGCTCATAATATTTATTCTGTTACTTAGAGTTACATTAAACTCACTAAGATAATTGTAATACGAGTAAAATAGTATTTGTCTAGTAATAATTATAGGAACTTTTCATTATAAAACTAATTAGGAATTGAAATTTGTTTATGACTTAATTAAATTACCTACTTCAGCACGTTTAAAGTTACAAAAGGTGTATGATGCAGTATATTTTCGGCAATATTCTTTTAGTTTACTTCAGTCCTATTTGTCAACACAAACATGGTGACCCTACAAGCTAAGCACGAAGCTTATCCGCAATAGAAAATACGCCTTGCGGCTGCACCGTCAGCGGCGGCGACGCAGGGACATATGAATCTTTTGTAGTCACCCGTTTGATATTTTAAGTATTACAAAATATTTGCGAAAACGTAAGCAAGCAATGTGTCTTAAGTATTTTCTTTTATTGCTGATTTTATAAAGTTTCAGAAAGAGTTTCAGAAATCGTTCCAGAGAGATTACTATATAGATGTGAGTTAAATGTATTTCCTAACCAACCATTTTAGAAAGGTCCCCAAAATTAATTAGAATTTTTAAAATTGAAAAATGCCTGTGCCGTTTACTTTACTCTTGTATATAAATGACAATATCTATAAAATATTATGAAGTCATAAATGTAGATCCAATAGCGTCCGTCTTGACGATTAACATTGTTCATGCGGGCATTTCTTCACACACTACAGGTCACTTATCAAATACTGAGCATTTATACCGAGCGATCTTTATAAGCTGTGTTCGGTCGAAACGACAGACCTGTTTCTACGCTGATTCATGTTATAAAATTTTTATGTAGATATTTTAAATTATGTGTATACGTACTGTATAATAAATAATTCTGCTAATTAGTAATTTACACGATATGTTCCATTCTCGGAACTTGTTAATTATTTTCATATTGTAAATACCATATTTACATCTTTTTCTGTCCTTATTTCTGTGAAATAAAACATATTCCAATAAATTATTAAAAACTTTTATTTGGATACGTGATCATGAGGCAAAAGAGCAAAGAGTTACCTGATAAAAAGTTACTACCGTCTCCCGCCGACGTTCTCTTCTTTAAGGTTTGATGGTCACATCGGTCCGGCAACCATCGGCAGCAGTATACGCTGCTGATGGTTAATGCCAGTTTTACTGTGCGTTGCAGAAAGTTATAAATGGCATATTTTTCACCTGGAACGATGGTGAAAGTTGCAGGGATTTCCAATTACTCTGAGCACTCCTCGTGAAACAATCATATCTCATCGTAACTCCAAGGAGGTTTATTTTATCTATGACAATCAACAAGTTTCTTTTGTCATTTTGGCGTCTCTGCCCGAGACGAGAACAATATTCCATGTGAGGCCAAACCAGCGTCTTTTGCTGAGAGTTGTATGAGTGCGCTCTGTTTAATTTAAAACACTAAAGTTTTTGGAGGCTAACTCAACCTTGCCTTCTAAACGACATCGGAACTGGATTTTGTTCGATAGTCCAATGAGATAATTTATTGAGATATTTTTAAAACTAGATAAAATAAGGTACAAAGAACTGTGTTGCAAGAGCAAAGAAAGAGAAAAGGAGGAAAAATGGTCTTGTGTTTGTTACTCAAAGTCTGTAAGTATAAAATTACTGATGTGCAGCTGGTCGGCTTCATCACCTTTCAAATCATCACCAACGCCTGTGTTGTAGGCCTCACTATCAATATTACAACGTTTATATAATTTACTAAACTGGTTTAAAATATAATTACTGTAATCACAAAGGACCTAGTTCAATTTGTCTGCGGTTACATTGTATGCCGAATTTATTATATTATATATTACAGGTAATAGTAAAGGGTTCCTAGAATCGGTATAATAATATAATCACAACAATAATATTTTGGTAAGAGAGTTTGCCTGAAATCGAATTAATGTATATATTATAGCCGGGGAGGTGAGAGTGCTGTTTCTGTAGTGACTCGAGCGTCGCGGATACCTTAATACATTTAGTATATTAGGTAAAACATTGGAAAAAAATCCAGGGCATTTTTAATTTTAGTGGTAGGATAAGACGCTACATCGATTTTAAGGCTATGAAAAAGAAAATTCTTTAAAGAAATTGCTTACATCAAAAATTTGTTGGATGATTTTAGTCAGCAAGGCCTAAAGCATTTATTTGAATGTGACATAAAATATCTAGGAAGCTTGGTTATGAAAATATGAAGTTTTTTGTTCTATGTTATTACAGGCTTACCTTACATTTAATTTATTAGTGCTTTATACGGAAGTGTTCTTTGGCGTATTTTGACACCCCCTATTTTAATCTGACGGTTTCGACGACATTTCGGTACCTAAAAATAACGTTTTAAGTACCGAACTAACTTAGAAATCTGATTTTTATACCATGACAACCAGAGATACAAGCTTAATCTGCTCAAGTAAATCCAAGAACACCCTCTTGGACTCCCCAACTATTATTAGTAGAATTTCTCAAATTTCGATTAACTTGTACCGATGGTCAAAAGCTTCCTATTTGGTTAAGCCTAGCGATAAAATATTGTATATGTTATACATAATGTCTGGATATCATTGTCTGTACAGTTTCCTTAGATATTAGTACTATGTCATATATTATAATAATATTTTTTGGTTCATAACGTCGTCAGTGAGAAAGTGACGTGAATTCTCTTATACAATTCACTTCATTATACATATACACGGACGGTACCGTAGGTAGAAAGCTTCGAAATAAATCCTAAATTTTCCGGCCGTAGCAAGCTGATAATGATAAACTAGTGCTAATAAAAATAATCAAAATATTTTTTTTTACTTTTGTTACTCGTCCGTTTAGTTGCTCTTATGCCACAAAAAAACATACACATTATAGTAAAGGCACATTTATCTGCAACATACGCGCCGCATGCGCCGGCTGCGCCAGATTTTAGAATTTTGCGAGTTGTATGCAATGATTTGTTACCTCGCATATTAAGAGCATGTCCGCACTGCGAATTTTATCTGCGCATTTTTTTCCTTCTAATACTTCTGTAATACAGACGACCTCTGTGGCTCTGTTGGTAAGCGCGTTGGTAGCTTACGCCGGGGGTCGCGGGTTCGAATCCCGCCGACGGAGCAAAAAGTTTTTCAATG
>JAOTAV010000163.1:0-10764 GCA_026546445.1 Cyclargus thomasi | reverse complement strand
AGAAAGAGAGATCCGATGTTAATTGTGACGTCAAATTCCATAAGCTGCATACAAAGTTCATACTAAATTACGTTTTAGGAGTAAGAGATGGGTAGAAAACTTATATCGCCAATATCTTAGTTATTTATCAACAGAATTCAGAGATCTTTTGTAATTCTGTATATCTTTATCCCACTATCGCGATAATTTGCATTCAATATTATTTTTTTTTACACTCATATTCGCTATTATGAACTACTTTGTGAATCTTGTGGTGTGAAGAAATTATATGAACCGTTTTGTTTTATCGTTTGGATATTGCAAAACAGCAGGGCAATCGCGTTAAGTTATTTCAAGTAAAACGCAAACGAAACTGAAACGTTAATCGCCTTTTTGACGTATTTCGTATCGCGCTATCGTTTTGACAGCTCAGTTGAACGAAGCTGAACCATTGTTGGAACTCAAACGCGACTCAGACGCTGTCAAACGAAAAGTTAGTCCGAAGATACTTTAACTCGAACGCAACTCAAATGCTTAGTGTTTTGGTGTGTTAAATTTTATATAGTATGCTTATAAAACAATTAATATAATAAATAATCAAACCATATTCTTACGATATAATAAATTGTGTATTTTTTAATTTAATAAAAAGTGTTTAAAAAAAAAAGAAATTTTACGTATTATATGTCACAAAAACTATATTATTATCACGAGTCACTTTTCACTACACTAATGGCAATCGTAAAATAAAGTAACACAATATACGAAATTAATTTTATCATTTCCATTCGCAAGTACAAAATAAACTTTTCATTTGATAACATCAAATGAAACATTTATGTATACACACTCGTATTGCGTAAACACCAAACAATATGTCTATTGACGAATCAGCGCGTCGGCTTAGTCTCGTTCATATTTACGCCAATCAAAATTGAATCAGAAAAGCGCTGATTGGTCCGCTGCAATGTCTGTCACGTTCGAGTTTCGTCTGAGGTTCAGTTACGGTTGGAACATGGCTCGTATGTTAGCACGATACCAAAATTTGTTAAACCGCAGTGGAGCTGATTTCTTTCTTTCTTTCAAATGATTGTCTTTTCCAATTAATTATAGTTTAGTGGTAAATGGTGTGGTTGATGTCCAGGTGTGATGGATCAGCGTCTGTCGATGTACTCGCTGGAGGCGCCGCGACCGCGACGGCTACCCACTGCAAGGACTCCGCTCAGGTATACAATAAGCTCAGTTTCTGCGCGTTGGTAGCTTAAGCCGAAGGTCGCGGGTTCGAATCCCGCCGACGGAGCTAAAGTTTTTCTATGCTCCTGGGTCTTGGATGTGTACTAAATATGGATGATACACATATTTAGTATACATCCAAGACCCAGGAACGTTGGAAAACTTTTGCTCCGTCGGCGGGATTCGAATCTATATAATAAAAACTTTAAATATATGTGTAGTATAAAAGTATTAAATATATTTCCGTTGTCTGGTACCTGTAACACAAGTCCCTTTGGTACTTACCATGGGGCCGGACTGACGTGGTGTGAAGCGTCCATGGATATTATATTATTAAAGGGGTTAGGGCCTGTTTCACCGCTTACAGATAGTCTTTTTTTATTTGACAGATACACATTTTTTTTTGTCAGATTTTGTACGGAAAATCTGTCAAAAAAGTTGTGAATAACAGAAAATCAGTAAACGGTGAAACAGGCTCTTAATTTCGCGTATTTTCCCTGTCGAATTTCGGGTGTAATATAATTTGAAAGTTATACGTAACGCGTACGAAGTTAAGTGATTTGTCTGCAGTTAAATAGAACCTGCTAGCCCTACGTCTGCTGTTAGTTACCGTTCGCACCTGGAGCTCTTAGGGCTGTCACAGCGTTGCCAGACGTCCCGATTTCGGTGGGATGTCCCGATTTTTAAGTCATAATGTCCCGCTCGAGACAAACCCGCTTCCGGAGATAAGTCAAGCGTGCACGCAGAGTGCTGTGAAAGTTAAAGAAGAAACATTTCAACAACCTGCATGCTTAGCATGGCGACCGAGAAAATGTCCTCTCGACTTGATCGAAGGAACGGCAGTCTGTCAAAAATCTGTCAGTACAAATCATTTAAAATCCATATATACATATAATAAAACAGTAAAATTGGTGTGTCTGTACATTAAATATTTTTACAGAACAATGTGGGGGTGCTAAGGAACAGTAATAGAACACATATCGACAAAAAAGCTGTCTGTTTGTCTGTTTGTAACAATAGAATGAAACATATAGAATACTTTGTATTCCGGGAAAATTTACGGTTCCCACGTGATACACAAATTTTTGCGCATCGAAGCCGCGGGCACCAACTAGTAATAAATAAGTAAATATTAAAATGCTTCCAATTATATGGAACCTTTACTTTGTCCCGCTTTTGGCTAGAGAATCTCGCTTTTCACTCAAAAGTTAACGATTCGAAAATATAAAAAATCTAAAAAAATGCTGCAGTAATTATGACTCCATAACCGGAGAAATACCACGGCCTCTTCTAGCGAGTAAGTGGAGGCCCAACTTTCTACATTTTCACGTAGCCTTCATTGGCCCCTGCAGAATACCAGTGCAGCGGGGTTGCCTTCTGCGTTTGCTGAGCTGGGGTAAATTTTTTGGCATCATACAGCATAATAATTGCATGTGTCTGTTTTTACTTTACTGTCTATATCTTTGCTGTATTATTATGTATAATAATAAACAAACCACAGGAAGGAGCCTTTGCCTTTGCATATCTTTGTCTAGATTTTATTACTTTTTAGAGATAAACAAGCAGTTTAATCGAGACTTGGCCTGGTTTTTTACAGAATGTTTTTGATGGGATGTCACTTCCTTTTATTGAAATGTTATTTTTTATTTGGCACAGTTTTTTTGTTCCTTTTATGCTTCCGTACCCAAAGGGTCTGTCAGTTTTCAGGCTCTATCTCAAGAGAGGTAACAGCTAGAGAGTTAAAATTTTTACATATTGTATATTTCTGATTCTGTTATGACCACAAATTATAAAACAAAATAAATTAAATATTTAAGGAGGCTCACATAATAACATCATCAAGGTATATAAGTTTTTGCCAAATTATAATAGGATTTTTTTCACTATCTTAGTTTTTATAATTTTTCCTTTATATGACCGTTAAACCCTAGATATGCACCGGATTTCAGATCTCTGAGTTTATGGGAAGTAGTAGTTCTATTTTGATGATCATGAGTGGGCGAGTGTCGAAAATACGAAACATTGCTATCGCTTAACCTCAGAACTTGGTGACTTACAGACTTGAAATTTCGTATTTTTAGAATATGTTGCAAGCTTACTAGATGGCAAATTTTCAGCTTTCTACTATTATCCAGAGGTTCTCAAATAGGGGGCTGTAAGTGCTTCCTGTAACGATGGTACGTCAGTGTGTTCTTCGCACTCGACTTGGCGATGCCAGTGCCGTGCCATCAGATACAAGGCCAGCAACGGACTTGCAACGCTTCTGATGTTAAAAGTATCTATGGGCAATAGTACTTTCTTGGCTTTCCTTTCTTTATTGAAGACCTCTGTGGCTCTGTCGGTAAGCGCATTGGTAGCTTAAGCCGGGAGTCGAGGGTTCGAGTCCCGCCGACGGAACAACATTTTTTTAAATATTCCTGAGTCTAAGATTTGCATCATATAATGAAAATTTTTAATATGTGTAAAGTATAAAAGTATTAAAAATTCCGTTGTCTGGTACCTGGGACACAAGTCCTTCAGGTACTTACTACAGGGAGGCTATTATGGCCATCACAAACCTGCATGGTTCCAGGCAACTCATTATACGGCAAACAATTACCTTGTACTTTTTTCGTATTACAATGTCTTATTAGAATAATAACTGAATTAATACTAGTTTGGTTGTCTATGAATGGATTTCAAACGTGTTAGTGACATTAGGGAACGTCAAACTTCACGTATTTAGTGTCACTGCTGACTGGCTGGGAATAAGAGGTCATAATAACCCCCCAGATAATTAAGCCTATCAAGAACTAATAAACACGGACCGCTACGACCTGCAAACCATCAAAAAGAGAGCGTATTCCCTTTTAAAAGGCCGGCAATGCACCCGCAACCCCTCTGATGTTGCGAGTTTCTCTGGGCGGTTGTTGCTTTCCATCAGGTAACCGATTGCTCGTTTGGCCCCTTAAAATTAAATAACACACTGGTGAATAAATCCTGTATTTTCCGTTTTTCTCTAATACGGAACACTAAAAATCTCAAGAAAGATGTCACTCTCAGCCGTTCCGCCACAATACACGTTACGGTGAGAGTGACGGTAACGTGACGTATTAGAAACTGTTTAATGTAAACGGAACTCCAAACAGCGCCATATTCGAATTGCGTGGGCCACGAAACGAGCGCTGGACAGGTAATAATTAAATTTTTTTTTTTTTTAGACTACATTTGGACCAATTGTTAGTAATGTAGTTAATAGTTAATAGTAATCAAGCGTTACTTTGCGGAAACCCATAGCTTTCAGTTTAGCAAATTAAGATTGTTTATTTCGCGGAATATTGCTAAATATCTTAATTTGCTAAACTGAACGTTAGTAATGTTCTTAGAAAGCTAGTGTTAGTACTAAAAAGATGTATAAAATAATCTATATATATATAATAAAATAGTAAAATTGGAGTGTCTGTACATTTAATATTTTTACAAATAATAAATATGGAGGTGCTAAGGAACAGTAATAGAACACATATCGACAAAAATAAAGTTGTCTGTCTGTTTGTACGCGCTAATCTCAGGAAATACTAGACGGATTTGAATAAATCTTTTTGTTTAATATCTTTTTAGGTCTGGGCAACACTTTTTATCCCGGGAAAATGTACGGTTTTCGCGTGATTTAGATAGATACACCTAGTAAGTTTTGTAAACGTGCTTAATCAAAAGTCTTGACAGTTGAACGTTGTATTTAAGCATAAGTTAGTTATCGTGGCCCAACGTTGCGTTCTACTGACACTCAAAACTGACACGTCCAAATCGCTGCGACGTTCGAAGCGCGTGCGAGTTTTTCACCCGTCAAAACAATTCCGTGACAATAGAACTCATTTTTGTTTGAAATCCTTTTTTAGCACACTCCGCTAACGCCCTATAACAACCACATAAGATTCGTATTCGCTTGTCGTCGCAACAAAGCTGGAGGGTGAAAAATAAGGGGAGTAGTGATGAATTCGGTTTTAAACTGTTTATTTTGGTTTCTCATTGAATGTTTGAGTTTGACAATCAGGTTATATATAGATATTTGTCGTGGCGTGGGGTGGTCTTTGTTAGAACCCCTGTCCGATCCCAACAATCGCTAGGTTTCGTGTAAATTGAGAATCAATTGTACATTACGATGTGTTAATTTATAACGATAGCTATCCGTATAAAACACGTTTATATCAATCTTAATATATATAATTCTTATGTGCATGTGTTTGTCACTGAACTACTTCCGTGTGGTAGGGTTTTTTTTTATTCATAAAAAACGATCGTCTACGGGCTTTTTGCCCATGTCTTTCTTTTATTTGGTTTAGTACCAAGGACTTATTTTTAGTATTTTTAGTATTTATATAACCTATTATTGGAAGGATTATTTTTAGTATTTATATAACCTATTATTATGAAATATTTTTGTTATATATTATATATTATTTTATGTTAGTGGTTTAAGTAAATATTGTTTAAAGATTCATAATGACTGTAACATATTTTATCTTGTAATTATAATAATATCATAAATCTACCTCTGGAAACTACGAACTCGCTATGTGACCAAGGATTCCATGGTTTCTTTTCTTGATAGCTATTTTAGTGTTTCGTTCTATTATATGATCGGTTGACGCCTCCAACGCGTGTTTATAGTTTAGATTCATATATTAAGATTGGTAGATCTACGTCTGTCGGGTTCACTAGAGAATTAATAGGATTCAGAAGAGGATTTCTGATAAACGAAACTGAGATTATCTTTGCGCAAAATGTAGCACTTTTTTTTTATCAGACAAGGAACCAGAGAACATGAAGACAATTCCTTTTTGCCAATCACAGATAATAAGTATAGTGAATTCCTTTATGGGTTCCGTATCTAAAGGTTAAAAAGCTGATGTGTGATACAATTATACATTATAAAGTATTTAGCTCGTTCTATCGCTAAATATAGTAGCACAGAATTGGTAATCACAAAATTATATTTAATTTTATAAATGCCACTGAAAAGTTGCATAAGGCACTGATGGCCGAGGGGTACTAACATTTACTGCAAGCCTCAAGTTGTCAGTATAATGACACTTCAGTTCGGCGTTTACTTCGCTACGGGCAGCCCGTGTGGCCACTAAATATGCGAGTGTGTTGGCGTTTACAAGAGCGTTTAGACTACAGCGAGTGTTAATCATAAAAGTCGTTACAGTGGGTTTTAAACAATGGCGGTTAAATAACATGTTGTTACCTACTTTAATTATGAAAGAAATCATTACATGATGCAGTTGCAATCAATGAACGTATTTGTTGCTTAAGAGATTTAAACCCACCAATTGATTTTCGATTTATTAAACACTCAATAGCCTCGCAGAAGCTACAGTATTAACAGGAACCTATTATAAGTAAGCTATTTCGATTTAAAAAGCATATGGAAAACGAATAATCTCTTACTACTAAACGCTTATAGACTGAATATAAACTGTTTTATTTGTACGGAATGCCAGCAGGCTCGGGATGTCTAGATTTTGTGGCCAAGCGGCTAAAACAGGAGTAGGGAGTAGACAGACAATTTGAGGATCGCAAATTGGCAACTGATGCTAATTAACGTTCACTGCGCTAGCTTGTGCGTGGCCACGTGCGTAGCGATCTATAATTGTTATTTTATCCATTTTTATTTTATTTCGTCTGCTTAGTTTCGGTAATTTCTTTACTATATGTAAATGTTTGATTTAAATAAAAAAAGCATCAATACCTTCATTAATTGTATTGATTCATTAAATGTATCATTAGTACAGTGGGGGAAATCGAAAGAGAGCCAGTTGACGGACCAACGTCATTTGGTCGGAATATGTGAATTCCATATAAGTCGTGAGCCGTCGGATAGGTTTGACATATCTCGACCAAATTACTTACAGATCCACAATCTGTATCTCTTTCAACTTCTCTGATTGTACATTTTGATGTTGCTGTGAAAACTAATTACATAAAAGTTTTATTCGTTGATGTCACTTGTTTTGTTTGTGTTTTTATGCAATTTTAATACAATTCAACTTAAATAAAAATATGATTTCGGTAAAACGTGAAAGTTTGTTAAATGAAATATTTATAACCATCAATCACTACTGAACACATATTTATGAAATTCAGTAGGTACACAGAATAAGTTTAATTCAGGATACTGAATAATAAGATACTTTTTAATTTCGATTAAATGCTTCCGTGGGACCAAATTTTCGAATGTTCTTATTCGCGGGCAAAGTAGCGATTAAAAACAAGTGTATTATAATAATATTTTAGACACACCACATCCAGAATGTTACCTGGAATACACAAATTTTATAGAGGCATTATTGATTGTCCTGAGTCGCGACAAGCTTTGCTTACGCTGTCGCTACTCGCTTGTCCCGTGGCCCCACTCCGTGTCGCAGTAATTGATAGCTCCCGGTCGTCCCTGCTCCTTTATGATGATGTTCGGACACACCGACAGACAAACTATCACAATTATACACCTGCTCTATATAAATAGCAATTGTAGGCCCCGCCCCAACGGTTATGAACATTATTTATACACCGGACTTTATAATAATAATAATATCTATTGACGCTTCACACCACGTCAGTCCGGCCCCATGGTAAGTACCAAAGCGACTTGTGTGATAGGTACCAGACAACGGAAATATATTTAATACATTTTATACTATACACATATTTAAGATTTATATGATACACATGTTTAATATACATCCATGACCCAGGAACATTGAAAAACTTGCTCCGTCGGCGGGATTCGAACCCACGATCCCCGGCGTGATCTACCAACGCGATTACCAACTGAGCTACTGTGGTCGTAATTACATTACACCTTACACTTTATTGTTTTTCAAATGTTACATTTTAGTTATCGACTAATATTGTATGTGATGTCTAACTCCAGGCTATATCTGAAGAACAGTAACAGCTAGAGAGCGGAAATTTTTACAGTCGCGCTATTGCTTGATGTGCCGTGTACGGCTATAGCTGTTTTTAAATTTTTTGCTCGATTACACAATTCCAACTCGCACATGGTCAGTTTTTTTTTTAATTTTCAAACAATCCACAAAATTTCGCCATCTTGTACGCATCACAATAGAATATAACTAGCCTTTGCCCGCGGCTTCGCTTTTAATTCAAGAAATTCGTAAATGTAGGATTAAAAAAAAAGAAATTTCAAAAACCAAAAGTAGCCTATCCTACTCTCCATCCTTTCAACTAAATCTATGCCAAAAGTCAGTCGATTGGTTACTTCGTTAGAGCGTGAAGGAAAGACAAACAAACAAACATCCATCCCCATTTATAATATTAGTGAGGATTCTAAACGTAGCCTAGACCAGCTTAGCAAATCCTACCATATTCTATACAAAGTAACAACAATTTTAATACCCATATCAAGCTAAAACCTATTCCACTTTACAACAACTACAAAACGGCTTAGGGCCGGTATCAATTAAGGGCTTATACGCCGATTAGCTGCTAAGTAGATTACCTGAACTGGGTCCCACTTCGAGCTTATTGCAATATTACTTTGTATGTTTTATTACTAGTGGCGTAACTACAAGGTGGCAAGCCGGCAAAATGCCACGGACCCCCAGCCGGAAAGGGGGCAATCAGAAACGTTGCAAGTGCGTTTCTGATGAATAGGCTACGGGACCTATTCCCAAAACAGGATTAGGGACAGGGAAAGGGGTGTAGGAAAGTTGGGCCAGCGATAAACTTACTCACTGGACGGAATACAGCACAGCACCGTTTCACGAGAGTTTGTGAGGTCATGCCGGCCCATTCGCGCTGAAGCATGGGTGTCTCAAGTTCCACGGTAAGCTTGACTTAACATAATCCGACAAAATAACGTAACTCTGTATTTTTCCTACTTGTTATTCTTTTGCCCGGTTACTTCCAGATGCAGAGACATTCCTTTAAAATTGAATACAATAATGGCATCAAGACTATCTGACACAAAACAACATAAATCAAAATAAAACTTAACTTAATGAGTTAAAGCTCACAATCGTACAAAATTTAAAATCTCGGTGTCGGAGCGACTAGGAGCAGAATAGCGCTTAAGCGCGGTTGCCGGTGATACTTTTTAGAACCAACTGCGAATCTTTAGAATATTTGATCGAAGTCCGTTTACATAATTCCAGAAGTAATCCGGCGGTGAAGCTTGAATGAGATTGGAATAACGTTTTCAGCACAAAGAAAAAGACATCTGGAATTAATAGAGTGAAAGATAAGAATGTACATTTTAATATAGAACCTTGTTCGGACAGGAGGTGGATAACAGAATAAAAGATTTCAATAAAGTATTGTGAGAAAATCGTGGAGAACATGAGAATGAAATTCTAGAAATCGTTCAAATCTATCCGATACAGCGAAATGTTGATTCTGGAATTGCAGCATTTCGTTGAGTAGTGACCTGTAAGATGCAACTTCTATACTCGTATATACACTTAATAATATAAAGCTGAAGAGTTTTTTAGTTCAGTTTGAACGCTTCTTCGTTTGAGATTAGCATCTCAGGAGCTAGTGACTGGAATTGAAAAAATATTTTTACCCGACAGAAGGAGGCTTATGTTTTCATAGAGTATGTATGTATAATTGTTTGACACGCTCTGCAGACTTAACGGCTGATTATGAAAAATGGATTTTTACGTTTCAGGTGTCGTTAGATGAGATTCCGAAAATTTCAGGTCGAGTAGGGTATCAGAATGGAGAGCTTTAAATAGCCATTCTAGAAATACATATACAGAACTTGATGTTGAATTGCAATGGTTCTTGCAGTCCTGTTTTTGGACATTTAGCTTGTTGTGCAGCTTAGTCCCTTTATCGTGAAAGGCTATATGCTACATAACAGCACGTTACCGGGCTATCCATCAATAGGAGCCAGGTTGTAATCAAACATTTTGTAAAAACGGAATAATTAATAAAGCTTCACGCTGACGAAGTCGCGGGCCAACAGCTAGTACTTCTTTTTAAATAATAATAATAATATATTTTTTAAATAATTTAAAAGACTAGATGATGCCTGCAACTCCGTTGGGTCAATTCGTTAATCGCGCGGTAACATAAGGTCTCCTTCCTCGGGGCTCAAAGTATCTCCATACCATAATTTCAACGAAATGGGGCGTGAAGAGGTAACAAACAGACACACTTTCGCATTTATAATATTAGTGTAGATAGTTACGTGAGAAGCAGTCTTTATCTCTGGTAGCGAATCATAAAGACAATTTTCAACCGATCTTTTTTCAAACTACCTTATAAGGGTTTTTTTTTATAACTGAATACGTTTTTTTGCCTTCGAAGTAATTAAATTAGTGACACCTCAGTGTTGTTGTCTTGTGTCTCGACTTGTAGTTCCCATTAGAATAAAATAAAAATTACTCATAATGTTTAAATTAATGAAGAGTTGGATGAGTGGATGAATGAAAAATTCTTTATTGTGCATACAATAACGATATGCTAAGGGATAAGGAAAAAATATCACCTAAGTTAATTAAGGAAAAGCTAAAAGTCAAACTACTATGTGAATAAGTTCAC
>JAOTAV010000162.1:0-10765 GCA_026546445.1 Cyclargus thomasi | reverse complement strand
TTGAGCTGTAACAATTTTAAACGAGTCCTTCACACAACACAAATTTGATTTCTACCTTGGATTCGAAAATCCAAGCCATTCGCAACGCCTGTCGGTTCCGCTAAGTTATAAAATGCAGGTGTATTAAATGTGACCTTAGAGTCCTAAAATTAAAATTAATGCCATCAATATTTTATAGTGGCTATGTCTAGACGTTATTTCCAATAATAAATGATTTGAATACGATAAAACAAATGAATAAAACAACGATTACGTCTTGTGTGTTAATTAAAAAACGATTTATTACAAACATTTATATTTATAGTATTAAGTAAGTATTAAGGGGCTCTTTTACCAGTACCTGGTAAGTTTCAGATAGGTTATTTGACAGATTCTTCACACTTCATCTGTCAGATAAGTTGTTATTACTAATAGCCTATACAGCATTTATCAGGAGGTAATGAAACTGGCCCTAAATGTGTCTGTCTAGTGTCTGTATGTTTTAAACTTACGTCAACACCGATGAACTGTTTTAAATGAAATTTAATTTCACTTTCTATCCCGAGAAAAAAAAGGTAGAAATAATAATATTCTCTACCTCTGTAATATACCTGAAAAAGTAGGAGCGAGTGTTGTTATTCTCAACAATTTTTTGAGTAAAATGTAGTCAATGAAGAGTATTTTCGAAGATTTCAAATTATCCTTAAGGTGTTGGCAGCAGACACCGTCGGAGGTGAAACAACTCTGGACGTATTCGGTATTAATGAATCGCTTCGTATATTCGGCGGGCATGATTTACTCGCACCTTTGCCGTCACCTGCCCAACTGGACGCTATAAATCTGTGGACCCCTGTACCGGTTCTGGGTCGTCCGGTACGTCGGTCCCGGCGACCCTCAGGGGGAAACTGTCTCGTGCCAGCGGCCCGGGACCTGCCCCAGCCGGACAGTGACGTAGCTAGATAGATTTCGGGCCCAAAAATAAAAGGGCAAACCAGTGGAGAACTGAAGGGGCAAGTTACAATAGATATGGGGTCTTTAAATCAAGGCCGTATTGAGAAGGATCTTATGCGTTTTGAATCTAACTCTGCGTACTGAAGCATTGCGAATATGAATAAGTTTAAAACATATATCTTCAAGTTTCAGTAATTTTAGAGCCCGCTAAGATTGGCGGACTCGGCTCCCCGAGCAGCCTTGTAGCTACGCCACTGTCAACACGGATAACAATAGCCACTGTAACCGGATTGCGCAGGCATGTGGGTACTTGGTACAGGTAAACAAACTGGCTACTTGCTGCAGTGTACGGCAGTGTTTTATTTAATTATGTAATGTGACAGCACACTATAATATTTTACCGTAGTGGCCACGCTATTAATCTTAACCCCTTCGAACAATGTGGGAATGTTGGTAATTGTCCAGCTAGCAGTTGGGTTAGACAGCATTTACTTGCCTCTATCATAGAGTATTTGCTTTAAGACCTTTTTATTTGACTAGATAACATTCCTAATGGGAATATATAAAGTATTATCTTGCAAGGAGCATTCCTAAATTGAGAGATTTAGCAAGATCTTCATCAACAAAGTCTAATAACAGTGCATAATATTATAACAAAGGAGGACCGGAAAAAATGGTCCGACGACCAATAAAGTGAAGTATATCATAAAAGTATTTCATAATAAAATAGTCACTATGGAAGCTCATTTTAAATCACTGTGTAAAAATGTTGTACTTGAGTCTTTAGACCCACAAGTCTAGGACCCATTGGATCCAATGACTAGATATGAATTTTCAATTATTTTTCATCTAGTCATTATTATATCACATAATTATATCACGTCTTTATTGGTGTTTGGATCAGCCTCCGTACATTTTTATCGATTTCGTCCTTTAAAATATTAAATTACATTGATGAGATAAGCAGAAAACTGTTTTCATAGTAAAATAATATTTCTTTTTTTTTTAAACGATCAAAGATTAATTGTAATCTTTGCACGGTTAGAAAAAGCTCTAATATATCGTGTACTCGTTAACAAAGTTTATATGACAAGCCAACTATATCTTTACTCTTGTTTTTGAAGTCATCCAAAATAGCTACGGAATCCCCTTTGGTGTTGGAACGATTGGTATATTTATCAGGATACACCGTATCAGCTGCGATGGATGTCTTCCTGGGCTTAACGATACCCCGGGTCCGGGCCGGGTACCGAATTAGATCGTGCTAATTAACATGTTGCCGAGGCGTTTGATCCACGACCTGATGGAGACTGTAGCGTGCGATCGAATGTGATTCTTCAATTCTGTTAAAAACGTACGTAGTCTGTATCGTTTAATGATAAGTCTTGCTTCAAACTCATGGTAAAGCTACTTTAAGAGCGTCCGTAGCCTAGTCTGTAAGACCTTTGGTTCGAGGGAATACCAATGAGACAGATCTCAAGTACATAATACGGATGCTCATTGCCGTGGGAGAGCCATGCTTCGTCACTAATGAGCCGGCTCGACCGGAGTGATACCACGACCTCACAGAAAACGGGCATAAAACGGCGCTGTGCTGTGTTTCGTTAAGTGAGTGAGCTTACCATTAGCCTAATTTTCAAAATCCGGGTTTTCGGGTTCCTGCTAAATAAAACCTGGGTTTTTCGAGCTTTTACGGTTGTTATTATTTAAAATAAACAATATTACAATATTTTATACATCGTTTTTCTGCAACTTCAGTACTTAGTCAGTGTAAAAGAATGAGAAAATTTAAAAAATGGCTTAAGTAAAATAGTTTCTTAAATCACATTTTTTATTGTCTTTGCTCAAAATGTAAATATAAATAATAAATCAAAATCAAACAATAAAACAAAATAAAGAATACTGATAAACGCAATTCAAAATATTTTTTAAATAAAAAAAGTATTTAAAAAAGTTTTAACTGTCAACAGGAAAAATGTTTTTTTAGGCATCTCAGTAACAAAGTATCGTAAAAGAAAAGAAACCCGCAATGCAACGCAAAACCCGGTTTTTCACTTTTCAAACCCGTTTTTTTTGCGATCCCGATTTTCCCGGGTTTTTGAGTTTCGGGTAAACTTGGACTCCTATCCCTATTCCCATTCCTTATTCCCTCATAAAGGCCGGCGACGCGCTTGCGACTCTTCAGATGCTTACAATCAGGTAACCCGTCTGCTCACTTGCTCCCTAAATATCATGAAAAAAATTCTTTAAACGTCTTTACAAGTCATGAATACTAGACGTTCTGTTCTAGGCGGCTCCGATAATAAGGACTTTCCCTGGAATTGTACATTTTTCTGCAAAAGGTAGTCTATATTCTTTTTTCTATTTTTTTATCTATTATCAACAAAAAAAAAATTAAGGCAGATGGCGGGGCTACGTAATTGGCTCGCGTTATGTTGTATGGTGACAGAGCATGACTAAAAATATAGGTCGACCGAATAACTTAGGTTTAACATTTAATCGTGGTATACTCTGATTATAGTATGTACTATATACATATTATATAGCGCGTCGACACGCGACACACGACGCGGTGTGTCACGTCAATTTATATGCACGCTGATAATCTGATTTGGTTTGCATACATTAGCAATTGGGTATTGTGAGTTTGACTTGTGTGTGGTGTCACGTGTGAGGTGGTGGTACATGAGCGAGTTTACCGACATTTCCCCGTTCCCCATCGCCTACCACGATACCACCCTTGTTGAGGTTTTGCTGTATAGTGGAAATTGTTAATCCATACTAAAATTACAATTAATGCGAAAGAAACTCGGTTAGAGTTTCTTTCCCATTAATTATAATTTCGCATTAATTTTTGTTACTCTTTCACCCCTAAATCTTGATATTTGAAATGAAGATACCTGGTGTCCCGGGTACATTGGATACTTTTAACCCCGAAAATTGCGCGATAAAAACTGTTGTGATCCTTCCTGTATGTAAAATTAAAAGATTTTTATGACATTTAAGTGGCAAGCGAACAGACGGGTTACCTGATGGAAAGCAACTGCCGTTGCCCATGGACACTCGTGACATCGAAAGAGTCGCAAGTGCGTTACCGGCCTTTGTGAGGGAAAATAAGGAATAGGAATAGGGACTAGGGAAGTTAGATCACCGGTAAACTCACTCACTGAACAAAACAGCACAACGCCGTTTCACGCCAGTCTTCTGTGGTCGTGGTGATACCACGACCACAGAAGACTGGCGTTGCGCTCTGCGCTCGAGCCGTGTCATTCGTGCCGAAGCATGGCTCTCCCACGGCAATGAGCATCCGTATTATGTACTTGAGATCGGAAAATGTCTCATTGGTACACGCCTCCACCGGGGTTTGAACCTGCGTCCTGCACCCTCGCGAGTGCGAACCAAGAGTCTTACCCACTACGCCATGGACTTTAAGATTTTTAGAAGATTAAAAAACACAATATAAAGCTTTGCTACATTAAAGTTATACAGGTGTCTCAACTTGCAACGCGGGTGGTATTCTACGGCATCGAGTGTCACTCAACGAAAATAATATCAGTATAGTCCATTCATACTTATTCTACCTCTCACGTGATCCTTATGCTATCGAGAAAAGTTTGATATTGAAACGCAAAAGCAAACAATCTCTGACCGAAAGTTGTACTGTATGTAGAATTGATTTGAACAGTGTGAAATATGAAACCGACACGCCGTCTACGTATTGCTCATGTTAAGTAAAGGTTAAGCTTTTAATTTTTAACTATACATGACCATACCGCTGAACCATTTTTGATAAGATTGGTATGGAGATACTCTGTGTATCGGAAAGGGTATAGGATGTTCTATTAAAAACATGTGTTTTATCCCGGAAAATGTACGATTCCCGCTACATAAACGATTTTAGCACGATGGAGTTAAAGACGTCACCTAGTTAAAAATAATCTAGTCTCAATAAACGAGCCAACTACTGTGTGGAGTTTGTGAATACAGGCTCGTAGACTTGGGCATCATTTTTACATGAAAATATTTCAAGTGGGGTGAACGTTTACGTGGTTTTTGTCTTCTGTTTATTTGAGACTAATTAAGTTTATTGTTCTTTTCAGGTATGTGTGAAAACAACGTCTGCTCAGCTTAGATTAGAGTAAGTTTTCTTCAGTCCTGACAGCTGGTAACCTTACTTTATATCGCTCTATAGTAGTTGGATTATATTAGCAAAAAACAAACCCTGATAATGTTAGGGGAAGAAAAAAAAAACCTTCCTTTATCAAAAGTAAAATACACGGTTTCCAGTTATAATAAAATATATAGAAGTTCTAGATTACTAAAAACTCGTAAATTATATTTTTAAATTTTAACACGCTAAGGCTACTAATACGCTGTAAAATCTTTTTGAAAATGACACTGACTCTATATACATATTTTAACGTTTAAACAATGCCGTTTGTGGCTTAAAGCAATTTTTAATTAAAAGAGGACGGAGTAATTGATATAAAACATAAAAATGCAAACTCCTTTCTTCGGATGTCGGTTAATAAGTCGTCAAACGTCACGTTATCCTACGGATTCGTGTTAGCGGTGTTAGGCGTTAGGTGCATCGGTGCAGCGCCAAGGCTACGGGCCGCCGGGGTCAATGGCAGGCAGGTAGGAAGGTTTTTTGTGACCCCTCGCCCGTGTCCCCCCCACCCCCTCCCCTCCCGCGCCGGTCGCCGCATTCCTCTCCCCTCGCGCCGGCGGAAGAGGGGGGAGCGGCCCTCCGCTACCAGGCCGGGCGCTATATCGGAGCTTAGCTCCTATTTGATGGTACATTTGAGGGTTATCTTCGCTGTCAGGATATTGGAACGGCCCTAGTATAGATACCTGTTTGGTAGGTATATCCTAGAATTCTAGTTAGTTTAGGACGTAGCGCGTAGGCTGCTGTATACGTCATTTTGGGGTCGTTAGTTGTCAGTTTGTTGGAATGGTTTGTTTCGTTTGGTCGTGTAGTGGGTAATGCTGTAGAATTAGGTAGTTGGTTGAATGGTTAGGTTATAAATTAGACTGCTGATACGTAAGACAGTTGGAAGTTTTGGTTTATAATGTGTTTACATAGATATATACAGGGTGTAACAAAAATGATAGGTGCAATTGTGGGTCGAGACTCCTTCTCTTTCTTCGCAAACTGCAGCGCTGATTTTTTTTTTGCATAGTCTACATTGTCCCTTGTTTTGTTACATCCCCTGTAATTACGAGAATTATTATAGGATGGTATTTAATGTGTGAATACACTCTTGTCAAATATCAGAAGTATTGCTTTTATCTTAATTCGTAAGATATCATCGTTACCGCATAGTATGTAACAGTTACAGAAATACCTTTGAATACAATCGTATAGCGTGTGATTGCGTCACGAACTGCGAGGGGTCAGGGACCGATTGTGTGTGTATGTATGTATGTATGTTGAGCTGCCCACGTAGCCGGACGGAAATAGTATTCATAGAGGATCGACTATTACTCATCCTCGCCGCGTGTGTTCGACTGTTTACTCTAACTTCTATTCCGCTTACCATTTGTTTTAACATTCATTTTGATGCTTAGCATGGAGTTTATCTATTTATTTAAAGATGTTGATTAAAAGTTTGTGCTTTGTTTACACTGAGGGCTATGTTGCTTGGAATAAAAAAGTTTCACAGAATTATATTTTGTTAATTTTATAAAAATCAAGACCGCAAGATCGCAGATTTATTCCGGTTACAAACGTACGTATAAGATTATGAATAATCTTCCCAAAAATCAGTTTTTGCCCATTGTTAATTCGAAGACCTTGTACGCTTTGTTCACTCGGTAAAAAAAAAAAACTTAAATAGTAATTACCGAGAGCACAGAAAATACTAATAATTTTGTTATTTTTATATTAACATTAATCCGGTCAAAATGAATTCAGTACAAACTGTAATTTAACTTTAAAGGCGTTAATTGGTCTAGTTTGGAGAATTTATTGCACCGGCTTAAGGCATTTGTCATTAGTGCGACAGTTAACTACACAGATTTTAGTGCTGTTCGCTTCGACGCGACGTGCCATCTAAATGGATGTCGCAGTGTCCAGAAATGGTTTTTGATTATACTCTTTACCATATGCCATCTATGGCAGTGTTTGATAGGGTTTTTATTAATTTAGAAAAGCATGATTTAATGTAGATTTGGTGTAAATTAGAAAAGAGAAACTTTGAAATAAATCGTATTGGCAGATTTCCTTTGTGCATCCGTCACTTTGTGTATCTTGTTGTAGAAAGAAACACTTTCTCGGTCGCTATGCCAGCGCCGCTGAGCTATCAAAGCTGATAGGCTTTAATGTAGAATTGTATTATACATCTTTCAATTTTTGCTAAGAAAAGATGACAATCTTCGCTTCGCTTTTCGCCATAGAATAAACTGATGAATAGATTTAATAATAACATTTAATTGGAGATTGTCTGTTTTATATTGAGAGACGGACGGACACTCACTAAGGAGCTTGTATCTTAGTCGATTATATCTATGAAACTGCGACGTCCCCACATACGTAACCTCAACGCAACTACATAAAGTACTTTATTGGAATTCATTTGTGTATCTAATCGTGTCGAAGAACTACTTTGCAATGTAATTAAGATGCTTCAGCTGTAGCTGGAATGAGACGTGTTAATTATTATTATAAATCAACGGCTAAATCAGCTGTTTGTATAACGGTTACTGGTGTTACGTCGTTACAAATTATATTTACGAATACATTTACAAGTTGTGAGACGTCTGTGTTTTGTTCTGAATGTGGATTAAGGTACTTAAGAATGATTAAATCCTTACTTAGCTTAATTGACTTTTGCAATGAAAATAACGTACGCTCTTCGACATTATCCTGAAAACTTGTACTAAGTGTGTGGACTTGTGCACTTTGTCTTCTACTCTGGTTTCGCAACTAGATCGTAATAATTTTATGTGCAATGTACACCTGGTATCTACAACCTTTTGCCCGGTTCTTCGCTCTTATGGAATCTCCTTTAGAAACATGATGTTTTTTCAAGACCACAAGTAACATATGTTACTCTACATCCTTTAAACTTAGTCCATGCCAAAAATCAAGTTGATTGGTTGCTTCGTTAGCGCGTCAAGGACGCACAAACATATTTCCCTATTTATAATATTAGTATTGACTAATGGATATGCTGTCACTGTATAGTTTGTACAGGGTACGGTCCGTGGACGCAGTGTTTACACCGTTTTGTTTACTTAGCTGGGTCGTGGCCGCGTACGGCGGGCAGGCTGATGACCCGCTCGCCGGTTCTGAGCCCGATGGGTGTACGGGGTTGCCAACTTGGAGACTTTATCCTGGATTCTGGAGTCAACTATCGCAGTATTTCCGAACCTGTAAAGCTTCAAGAGGAGAGCATATACCCACAAGACCGGCAATGAACTTGCCAACCTTCTAAAAAGAGGGGTAGAGATATACTAATAAACCCGAGTAAGAAAGAAGTTGGTAAATTGTATCACCGGTGGCATTTTATGTGACCGAAATTATCTCGTTCTCGGTGGACGATCCGGCGCGGCGACGGATGAGAACTCGAGAGTTTCCTTGTAAAGTGTGGTTCTGTGCGTTGGCATCACTAGTGGCGTGTGTCCCTAGACCCTACTCTCTACGAAGCGCACGACCTGGCCCACTGATACTGAACGCGCTAAAACTTTTGCTTTTTTTGTTTGGTTTGCGCTTTGTTTGCTTGTATCGATTTATATTGCATATTATTATGAAGTAGCATGGCCTGATTGGACGCATAGTCATGAAATCATGACTAAAGGTTCAAAATATATAATTTTGGTGTCGGTGTATTTTTGTCAATTCCATTGAAATATATTCCTACCGCTCCGAAACATATACCTAGTATATTCTTTATTTTTCTATATTTTTTTATTAAACATATACAAATCATATACATTAGCATAAACCAGTCAGTAATTTATACCTATAGACATTTTTATATACGAAATAAAGTAAGCTTAGTATACCTATTTCAAAATTTGCCAAATTAATGTAAATCGGGTGTAATTTTGTGGTTCCTTTGTGCTCGTCGAAGAAAGATGAAGTACGCTTGCCATATGTCGATATCATACATCATAATACTTTTGAAAATTAAACTTAACATGTACTTACCAACCATACAGGTCTTAATAAGTTAATCGCTTCCGGTGTTTTCACAGCTGTTTCATCGGAACTGCTAGTGTTATTGAAGTTATTGAAGAATAATAAACAGTTACACAATATAATTAGATGATATATTTCGTATTGCGGGATGAATCACCTACCAGAAAATGTCAGTAGGAACAGGGGCCGTTTTTAGACTCAAACAAACGAATAGGACATACCTACACTATAAAACGTGTTATGTCGTTGTTAGAGTAACAACAAACGTTAGGAAAAGTTCGAGTCGTATATGTGAAAGAGTAGAGCTCCCGTAACGGGTCAATTTTTCTGTGATGATCAGATTTTCCGAAAATTTTCTTTAAGTTCGCCATGGGCTGTAGAGACAAACGTTAGGAAAAATCTGTTTCTCAAGACACAAAATTGCCATTTGATGTTTTAACTAATTTTATTGGCTTATTTTGTTAGGAGAATATTCTACCGCATCGGCAAAAGTTGTTATCTTCATAATGCAAATTTTGTCTTCTTGGAAACTTTAAAATTTCTTTGTTTTTTTTGTCAAGTGAACGTGGGCGGTTGTAAAATTGTTGCTATTGTCTTATGGTGTTACTAAACAGCATGTCAGTTTATTACTGAGCTTATATTGAACCTGTGTAAAAAAACTTTACCTGATGTTTTTGTGAGGCGAACAATGCCCAATTAGATTCGACGTTTACAAATGTGCAGCGAGTTTTTTGCGTGTTTATTATTTTTGGGAAATCTTAGTGCATACTTATCATCATCATCATCTTCGTTATTGTCATCGTCTCAAAATGTAATATACCAGCTTTTGCCAGCGGCTTCGCTCGCGTAGAATTAAAAAACCGAACCGAAAATTCCTATTTTTAGGAAGATGTTGTTATTTCAGGAAGAAAATGGTCCTTGTTGATCTACGATCTCCAAGGACTACTTTTGGCTACAATCTACTTTCAACTAGGTCTTTGCGATTGCTCCGTTAGGGCGTGGTGGAAGGAATCACAAAAAACTATTTATAATATTAGTAAAGTTAAATAGTGGTGGGAGGTAGCTTTGATAGTCAATTCTATAGCCAAATAACACAAATATTTTGCGATTGACTTTTAATTTCTATTTAACAGAGTGGATTCTGTGCTCAGCTAAATGTTTTGCTACGTTATATAACGTTACACTAAACAGTAACAATCCTTTGTTTCTCTCGAAATATAAATAAAATTCACTCAGTCCTCACGTTGAAAATGGTTTGCTGTGTGCACTAAGAGCTAGTAAAACGGGGTCAAATGGGAATGGCGGAATGGTCGCTAAACCCAGTGGTGGGTCTCTGTCCCGGGCCGTATAAACGTCGTAAAAGGACCGCATTTATGACACACTATAAACTGGGCAGGTTGCTCTCAGGAGGTATCGTATAGGTATCATGTTGTGTTGTGTAGTCAACAGCCATGCGATGTTATGTTTTATACTGCAATTATTTTATGCCGTCTTAAAGCAGCTTATAATTAGACTTGTGGCGGTGCTTTTAGAATTGAAAAGTGTTCCGTGACCCGACTGCAAGAAAAATCAAACTAATGCATTAGTAACTAATGCAAATGTTGCAAAAGTGTAACTGGGTGAATCAACTTTTTCTTGTCCCATAACAAATCTTTGAATAAAAAGTCAATGAGCGTATTTTTCATAAAA
>JAOTAV010000160.1:0-10767 GCA_026546445.1 Cyclargus thomasi | reverse complement strand
TCTTGACTTTGACTAGACTTTAGACTTGACGAAATATTGTAACGTTGCTAAAATTATTTGACCAAGAAAATTGATTTTCCGCCTTTACTCGACACTGGCCATGGTTATATAGTCGTAGCGCCAAATAAATAAAAGAAGACGATCTTACTAAGTTTCCTTTTTATTTAACTTAATTCTGTTGTGCGAAATAAACCGCTGTAAGCTGTAATCCCCTATTTGTACAGTTCCATTATATTGTGTAAGTTTAGTTGTTAAGTTTTGTACAAATATTAAGAATTGCCTATCTTAAAGAATATTTATATTATTATTTTTTTTTGTTTTTAATTAATGACATTGTTCTTTTTTGGTTTCAGATTCGATGGAGTTTCGTAAGTATTGCACGAAGTCTGAATTCCGATGCGGGATTCTTAAATATTTTGTGCAAGATGATACGGTTTAGTTTAAAATAACATTGACAATTTTTATTGTTATCGTATTATTTCATATTATAAAGTAGTAAGTTTCTTTGGGTGTTTATGCGCTTATCAAGCCCAAACTGCAGGACGAATGTTTATGAAATTCTATCATAATTGAAGGAATTTCATTAAGCCCATAGAGAAAAGTAATCGTGTATGCTAAGCCTTAGATTATAGATACCATAGAGGAATTATATAGTAACTAGTCAATGATTATACGATACTTTTTAAATGCCCCCGTGAAAAAAATATTTTGGGCGGGGTAGTGCTACAATGTAGAATCAGAAAGGTTGATACAGATCCAGATCGCGGTTCTAAGTAAGTTGATCTAGTTAAGTCAAACCCAGCCGACAGATCACGACTTACAGGCCCGTCAACAAGTATTCTGTTGCTGTTTATGGACATTTCGTTATGTTTTTTTTTTCTTCCTTCCAATATGACTTTGTCTAGGAAATTTTCCAATTTAAGTCACACGGGTAATATACACTTCTCTAACACTATTTGCGCTAAGCTACAGATACTGAAAAAGATAAAAGCTTATCTTCTAAAAAAGATGGCTCATAATACAGATGCTGATCCGAAATATGTAATTATTTTTAATCAGATCTAGCGCATTCCCACATCTTAGGTCACAGATCAGTCTAAATACCTACATGTATTGTTCGCAAAGCGCTAACATAAATTCTCACATTCTTATACCGTACTTCCGATTTGTAGCGTGGAAAATTACCATTAGATTCCTAGTAAGAAACTCAGCCTAGTTATCATCTTAAGTTTGATGGTCAATGAAATTGCACTTTTTACTTGTCAATTTATTGCTCATTGCTGTGGGTAGAATAGGTAGTAGACATGCTTCGACACATTTGGGCCGGTTCGACCGGAGAAATACCGAGGGTTCACAGAAATCTGCCGTGAAACAGCGTTGAGCTGTGTTTCGTCCAGCGAGTTAACCGGAGGTCCAACTTCCCTATCCCTTTTCCCGTTCCCCATTCCCGTTGCCTAATCCCTCATAATAGGCCAGCAACGCACTTGCGACTCTTCGGATGTTACGAGTCTCTATGCTTTCTGTCAGGTAACCTGTCTGCTCGCTTGCCCTTTAAATACCGTTTATAGAAATGTATGAGGCTTAACACAGCCGGTGTTGTTCGTTGATTTTTTTTATAATCAGCACGAATTTAGTCTAAGTATCCACAAAATCGTTTGTAGTTATTTATCGATCACAGACAATGATCGGCGAACAGAGCCGAGTACAAATACACCCGATAAGTCCACACGATCGAGTTAGCGTTTTATTGTAATCGTCGATTATCAAAAGGAGACATAATATGTTATAGAATACCTAGGTAGCCTTTAACCATAGACCAATTAATTATATAATTCCTTTGTGCTTTAACTAGGACCTTCCTGAAGTTATGCGGATAAAAACTTGACGAACTACAAACATAGTTTAGTTCTGAAAATGTTTCTTAATTATTGTTTCAGAGTAAAATAATAAAAAAAATCAGGAAAGTTTCATCCCGAGCTTTCTGGGAATTATTTAACAAGTTGCAATATAACAGGTTTTCTAAATATATCTGAAATTGAATCAAATTAGACATTTAGAAACTCACATGACCTAGGACCTGGAAATCGGTTAGCGCCTTAAATGAATACTGAACGGGAAAGTGCATTTGAATATGTACCTATTTATAAAGTAAATAAGGATTAAGGCCGCCTAGTTCAGAATTTTTTTTTAATATGATAACTTGACTACAACTTTAGAGGTTTGCCAGGTCTTGGAAAAATCATGATCTCAAAATGTATTGATATATGTACGTGATGATATTATGTACGTGAAATATTATGTACGGGATTGACATACAATCCCGTACATAATACGAACGAAAAGTCACGTGATCTAGTCTAGAGTTCGAATATGTTAATCCCATATAACATACAAAACAAGCGAAGCGATTATCGTAAACGTAAATCGCTTGTCACCTGTCTAGGGGGGTAGATCGGTTACCTAGTTGCTGAGCGACAAAAACTAGACGCGTATGTCAGGTTTTCACTTCCGAAGACTTTTTCTTGCGCATTGTTCGTAATTGTTTCTCACGGCGGTGGGAGCCAGTGAGAGTGGTGACCTGTTGACATTGTACTGCCGAGTTTATTGGTTTTAATTAATACCTTACAGAATATACAAAGTATTATATCTATATGGACTAACTAGTTGTTTCCCGCGACTATTACTTATTCGATATTATTCGATACTACTTATTCGATAAGTGGACTAACCAACACAAAAATATTTTTAAAATTCCGGCCAGTAGTCCCTGACATTAGCGCGTACTAACAAACTCTTTAGCTTTATATTATTAGTATCGATGTGCAGGAGAACCGTGCTTTGGTACGAATGGTCCGGCTCAAAGGAAGAAATGATATGGCCTCACAGAAAACTGACTTGAAACAGCACTGGGCTGGGTTTCGTCCAGTGACTGAGTTTACCGGAGACCCAACTTCCCCACCCCAGAATGATGTGGTGCCCCCTCCCCCCGCCCAAATTATTAAGTAAACGCCGTATGAAGTGGGCACGGGATAGAACATTGCGGTTAGGCGCAGCTCTAGCTACCAGGCCCTCTTGAGTAGATGGGAGCCATACAATGGTATTTCGCCAGCACTGCCACCATATATTTACACAAATTTTTTAAAACGGTTAAAATCGAACTCGGCGCCTTAGGCGTCCATTACACGGTCCTGAAAGCGTCAATCAATTCCATTAAACATGAATGATGGTTGCATGACGTAAGAATCAAAATATCTAGATAGCTATCATTCAAGCCCCCCTAGACAAGTGTCAAGCGAGTATCGTTTACGATAATCGCTTAGCGTGTTTCTGTACGGGATTGACATAGACGAACGAAAAGGCCCGTGATCTAGTCGAGTTGGAATATGTCAATCCTGGTAGCCCAACTTCCCTAATCCCCTATTTCTATTCCCATTCCCGCATAAAGGCCGGCAAGTGTGTTGCAAGGCCGTTGCAAATTTCCATGGGCGGAAGCAGTTGCTTTCCATCTGGTAGCTCGTTCGCTCGCTTGCCCCGTAAATATCATTAAAAAAAGAAAAATTGTAAAGCGCCATCAGCGGCCAGGTGCGGAACTAAAATTGCCATACTAAAAATTTTCGATGTCGACTGTCGATGAATACTATCCTAACGAAATATGGTAATTTAACATATCGTAGAGAGCCTGTTGCTTAGAAACGCCCTACCAACCTTTTCCACTGTTCCCTCATTTCAGTTTACCTATAATTTATAATTCCAGTTCAGTCTACTATGGCTGGTTATCGTCGCGGTGGTAGCTGAGGAGACACCCCCCGGGTTGGTGGCGACGGATACTGAACAGGATCTGATAGCTGAAGCCTCACAAACAGGTAATTGGTTTTACAAATAGCCGTTGTAGGCAACGTCCTAGTCTTCTAGAAAGGCAGTGAATTTCGTAGGTACATGTGGTGGCAGAAACTAAGTGGCCTATACTCAAAATTGTAAATCATTTACTGCTTAAATGTTTCTTTCTTTATGGTAAACCACGTTTTTTAATACCTTGATTAAATATTTTGTACTTTGTTCGCACCAGGCATATGGGGCATTTGTCTAATATAGAAGTTAAAAAATACTCTAACTTTATATTTTTATAGCCATAACCCCGTACAGTATTAGTTTCGGAGTATGGCTTAGTGTCTAGAAATCATGTGAATTCACTCAATATTGGCGGTATGGTTAATTAACCCTCTATTTCTCTATTTCAATACAATATTGTTGACTTGTTGATTTCAATTCAATTCAATATAAATGTTGTTGACTTTAATTTCAGTTTGTATATACATTTGATACAGGGATACTGAAGTATACCGCCAATCTTGAGCGAATGCATAATAGACATATTAAACCAATCAATTCCTAACCAAGCATTACTAAATACCTTAAAATTTTAGGTGTTATAGAAAATTAGTTCTCTACCAATTTTTTCAGGTGCGCAAGCGCAGAAACGAGATGCCGGTTTATCGAATTCATACGGCGAGCCTCTCCCTCCTGACGCCTATGGACCTCCGCAGAATATACCCGTTGTTGGTGGGTTGAAGCAGTTGAAAAACAATTCATGATTTAAATAATAAAAAACTTTTCAATCCATTTTTTAGTTCTGAGAAAATATCCTTTCGTCTTTCATTATCATTCTTTTAAACAAAACAGTTTATTTGCTATCAGTTGGTATATAATAATCTATTAATATTGTTTCTTTCAGTGCAAGAGCTTCAACCAGCTCCAGTGTATGGCGTCCCAGATTTGAACATATTCCAAGACCCTCCACCAGGGGCGTACGGCCCCCCCGCACCCGTGATCTTTCCTGATCAGAACTACGCGGGACCCCCGCCGCCATTGGGCAAGCCACTTTATGGACCACCGAAATTCCATGGCCCCAAGCCACAGTACGGTCCTCCTAAGCCAGTGTATGGACCACCCAAGAAGAATTACGGACCCCCCAAACAAAGCTTCCCCAAATTCCACGGCATTCCGTTGAAGCCTCCTAAAATCTCTTTCTCAAAGCCGGGCTTCGGTGGACCGAAACCAATTTATGGCGCACCTAAACCAGTGTACGGACCACCTAAAATCACTTATGGTACTCCACTGAACGTACAAACTATCCCGGTCCAGAATATTCCTTTGGCTCCACCTCCACAAACGTTCGGATCGAGCACAAATTTCGGCCATATTGGAATCGGACATGGAGACATCGGAATCGGAACCATTGGAACCCAATTCGGAAGTCTCGAGGCCAGCGTCGGAACCAGTATAGGTACAAATGACTTAAACTTGAACCTGCCTGCTCCTATCTATGGAACGCCTTTACCAAGCCTGCCGCTTGACTTGAAGCCAAACTTCCCGGTCCCAACCGACACGTATGGTCCACCTGGACACGCTCTCGGACCTATTGGACCGAATGACCAAATTGTTATTCAAAACTTTGACAACATCGGACACTACGGACCACCCCAACCAGACCCGAACCCGCAGCCGCCACACCCAGGAATACCCGCTCCACCGACACCCCCGCACGTTCTATATGACGGTTGGAAACCAATTCCAGGAGTTTCCAAACCAAATTACGATAGTTACAACACTCTTCATTCCATCGAAAGTCATTCGCAGACAGGAGGGAACATAGAAAACTTGGACCAGTACGGTCCTCCGCCTCCAATTCAAGAGGTGATTAACGTCGAAGGACAGTCATTGCCCAATGTCAACCAGAATGTTCACTTCCTAGGACCTCAAGTTAACACTGGATACTCGAGTGTTCATCAGGATGCTCTTGCCAATATTGACTTAAACGCCATCGTTGGCGGCGATTCAAACCATATCGACCAGTCGAAGACTATCTACGAAGCTCACTATACTGATAACGGCCAAAATCATGACTTAAAGCTTATACAAGTCGTACCTGAAAAACCAGTTGAAGTTTATTCGCTGCCATCTGCGGAAGGAGCATCGAACGGACACTACCAGCAGTCATTCCGTCAGCTGGGCGCTAAAGGATTAAATCCTCCATCAGGTGTTTACGGTGTACCACCGGGTAGTCAGTACGGAGCTCCTCCTAAGCCTCTTCCGTCTAACCTACCAATACCGTATGGAACGTACTCTGGCGGCGGTCACACAGGTGGTCCGCCCCCGCGCCATCCCGTGAAATTCCGAGAGTCCGTACCTGAAGGACTAATACAACAGATCGGCCACGTGTCACATCACAAGGACGCTCATGGTATAGATGAAATTAGCCAACATCCCGCCTACTTGCCACCACCGATTCGTGACGTCAAGGACATTAACCAACAGACTGGTAATCACGGATACTCAGTTCAAATCGAACCTTCAAGTCTTTACAGTTTACCACATTCTGGTAACCCGATATCATTCCAAGTACAACAACAACCGAGTAACTTATACGGATCACCGATAGATTCATATGCTGCTCCCTTGCTAACTGTCGCTGATCACACAGCCTCGGGGTCTAGCAATAACGAAGTCGCGGCTACAATCGATGGAACCATACTAGGAAATCTTTCGAGCCTCGATGCGGCAGCAATTTTGAAACATTGTCCATACCATGAAGCTATTTTGAAAGCTGCTCAGCGGGGTGAAAGAATTCCATCAGATTTAGCTTCAAAATATATAGCGAGTTTGAGTTCTTTGGGATCTACATTACAGAAAAGCCAGCAATCATCAGCGGCCTCTATAGTATTCGGAACTCCCGTATCCGGTAGAGATTCCGGCAAGTACTCTGCTAAAGATCAGGATACTGGTTCACAAACTATCGTCGAGACAGTTCTGCCAAATCATATCGAGAATGACAAAAACAAAGCTCAAAAGGGTCAAATAATAAAGGATTCTTATAAGCATAATATTCAACAAGTGACAGAGCAAATCAAACAAACGTCTGAGAAAATTAAAGCTGTAAGTGAAACCACGAAGAGTCTTCAACAAAAAATCGAGAGTGGTAATAAAATAATAAGCCAAAACGGTCAATATCAATTTGGTCAAGAGATTCCCGTTAAAGGAAATCTAGCATCGTATTCGATACAAATACAATCAGCTAACAGTGACGGCAAATCTAACACACCCTCTGTTCCCCACAACCAGCTTCTCTCTGAGGATCTGTTGCAAAGTATTCTCCAAGCTATAGAGCAGCCGAGGACGAATCAGGCTCCCAACAAAGTAGAAATTAATCAGAGTCAGTCAAAGCTGCACAATCAACAATACGTCGTAAGCGACAGTAATCCCAGTAACGATCAGTCTTTCGGTATACCTAACGCTGATCAAGGAGGATTAGTCCTTCCGGAGGGGTACGAGCCGGTCGACAGATCCAATAAAGACAACAAGCTGCAAAAAGACCAAGAAACACAAAGTTCTAATATAAACATTAAGAAGTTGCTGCAAGGCGAAGCGAAAAACAAGCATAAGGAGTACAGCGACTGCGATTTGAGGCCAGACAATTCCATTACACATACTATAGTAGTCCCTGCACCAGGAATAGAGACTGTACAAAGAGTCGAAGAAGTAGAGGATAACGAAGTAGCCATTTTCTTTGGCGAAGACGCTAAAGATGAGAAAGCGGACGAGACCGTCACAGAAATATCAGTAGCTACAAGCATTAGCGAAAACTTAGACAATAGAGAGAAAAAACCCGAGTTTGGTGAAAAAATTAAGAAAGATTCATGAATCTGCTGTACAGTAACACATTTCTAGTCTTATTCTTTTCTGGTGAGCTCCAAATTTAGATTTTTCCACGTAAGCATAAAGTAGTGCAAATTTATAATAATTGGTTTATGAGCTCGCCTATGCCATTTTGGTAAAAATATCTTATAATCCAGAGGCTTACATATAAGTTGCCATGCCATGTTTTCGATATTTAGGACCCGTCCACAGTTTATACATACTATAGTTTTCTATAGTTATCAAAACTGTTTTGGACGCGTTTTAAATGTAACTATCGTATTTTTTAGTTATTCGTATTTCAAATTATCGAATTTAATTTTGATATTATGTACTTCTTACTTTTATACTGCTTAGTTTTTTTAAAAAAATTAAAAATCAAATACGTGCGTACACGTTTTTGATTTTTAATTAATGAATAGAGCCATAGTTTTAGGTTAGAAATAATCTTTGAATAGTAATTTAAGCATCTTATTTAAAACTATTTAAAATACTATTTATTTTGTATCGTTATCTTTTACTTGGAAAACTTGTAATAAAAATAAAACATAGTTTTATGTGTATTTCATTTATTTCACTTACTGGGAAATTAAGAATCGCAGATAGTAAATAAACAATCAGTCTCGTGACTATAGTATTCGACGCAGCCGAGTCTGCGGCCTTTCGATCGAATACATTGTAACGCACTCCCTATACGATCACGCAACTGCATACGTCAGAGTATATATGAAGAAAGTAGACTATCTCTGACCCGATACGTGACATAATTACTACGTACTGTACTGTAATGGCTGTACTTTAAGTAAATTTTTTAATATGTGTGTATTAACTATAAACGCTACATATAGAACGAAATAAACTGTAGAACGCGGACTACGGACGCGACTTACAGCCGTGATAAAAACGTGACACAGACAAAAATTCGCTTCTGTCGTCCGTATGTTGACGGTCAGCCGAAGGACTCGTCCGCGACTTACGTCTTATAACTTGCACACTTTTATGTATAATATAATCTAGTCGTGACTTTAGGCCGCGTCCGTAAATCGCGTCCAAAAGTTTGTTTTTTTTTTCAGCTTTGGACATTAAGGCCCGTATTGATAATCAGCTCTTAGTACTTAACAGCATGATTAATTTTAAGATGCTGTTTTCATTCATAAAGGTCTCTTTATCATAAAACAGCACTTAAAAAATTTTCGATCACGCTCTCATTATAAAGCACTGACTATATCCACGGGCCTAAGAAATTAAACCGCGTATGTATGGGGCCGGAGCTAGCCTAAATTCTCTATACATACTTTGACGTAATGCATGTCTTGCTGCGTGATCGTCTAGGGACTCATTAACTTAGAATATAATAAATCTCACAACTCACTTAATTATAGATCAACAGAAACACTTAGTGCCGGTACGCACTGCGAATTTTCACCGCGCGATATTATTATCGCAATTCTGAAACACATCGAATCACGAGTTTACGTGCAGTAATCACTGCCAAAGAAAAAATTAAATCAATAAATTGATGAGAATAAATATCACGCGCCGTTAATTCGAATGCACACTGAGCCTTACGGGCCGCACTTAGTGACGTTTTTAAAGGTAAAAAATTTTATGAAAAATTTGAAAGATATATAGCGCTCATGTTAGAATATTCTTTTAAAGAGTAATTATTTGTCTCTGAGTGCGGCTCCCGAATCCACAGGCATGACACTTGACATACCGGTGCAGGTGTATTAGAAAAAAGTTTAAAAGTTTTTTAAAAGTTGTCTACTTTGGAACACGTTGTCTAATTTTTTAATGAAGTGGAAAATTGTAAATTACTTATACCAAGTATCATACAATCATATATGGTTTCCATTACTTTTCTATTAATTTGTATTATGCATTTTTTATTTTTTACGTAATGTTTATTTTAAAAAAAAACTCTAATCCTCTATTAAAACAAATATTCACAATTTATGCTATACCTATAAATTCAAAGTCTTTATAAGATATAAGATATTGCAGGGTGTAAAGAAAATAAAGAAAATGCCAGCCAGAACCAGAGCGGCCCAAACCACATTTTTTAAAATAATAATAAAAAAAAATATAGCCACAAACGAACTTAGCTTCATTAATGTCCTATTTCCAACCCCTAACGTACTCAAAGTAACTTTAGTATCAACAAACTTAGAGGTTTTGAAAGGGTCACTGACGTAGTCAACAAAATATAAAAAATTATGTTATGGTCCGCTCTGATTTTGGTGGGCTGAAATATTAAAATTAGTTATTAAATATCCAAATTAACAACATACAAATCTTTCTGGCATTCCGATCCAACAAGCAACCACGACTGATAAAAATTTAAACAAAATGCCACTTTATGAAAGTGGCATATGAGGTTTCATTTTCACCGACACTGGTCTAGCGTCAGAAGTCACCACTGCTTAAAAGCCAATTCACACCGGAATAGCAGTAGCACGACGAGCACTTTCGGTATGATACAATTTTCAACTTTATCTTCTTGCATTAAAGACTAGTATCGTTTGAAAAGGTCGCACGGTCGCCAATGACGCTGGCAGTCGCGCTACCATGTTTCTTACAGCTGCGGCCTATGAAGCGGGATACTAGTCTTTTTTGCATGTCTTCTGCGGGTTTTGCGGATCATCTAGAGACCTGGCTCGAAATGCCAGTTATGACATTTCCCCCCCCTCATGCTTTCCTGCAAAGTTCTCCGCTCTCGCCTTGCGCATCGAGTAGCGTTAGCATAAAAAATTCAAGGCGATTTTTTTCGAGTTTTTATGTCTGTTACTTCTAAACGGCTTGAGTGATTTTAATAAAATTAGGTATGTTCTTAATTGAAACCCTATATTAACATCTAGGATATTGTTCAGATAGCCAACTTGCAACATGGGCCGTATTTTTTATTAAAACGCATTTAATTGATTTAAATAATTTCTACAAGTCAATATGTTATAATATTCAAATTTTTCTTTATTTTTTATTTATTTATTTATATGGAGCTTGGCTATAACCATGGCCAGTGTCAAGTAAAGGCGGGAAATCAATTTTCTTGTTCCAATAATTTTTAGCAACGTT
>JAOTAV010000159.1:0-10771 GCA_026546445.1 Cyclargus thomasi | reverse complement strand
CAACAAAGCAAAAATTTTGAAAATCGGTTCACAAACGGCGGAGCTATGGTTGAACATACATAAAAAAAAAAAAATAATAAAAAAAAAATATATCCACAGCCGAACATAATAACCTCCTCGTTTTTGGAAGTCGGTTAAAAATCTGAGGAGTTCATTTGTTTGTTTGTTTGAACGCGCTTATCTCAGAAAGTACTGTCCGGAATTGAAATAATCGTTTTTGTGTCGGTCAATCCCTTTATAAGGGATGCTATAGGCTATATAACATCACGCCACTACCAATAGGAGCCGAGCAGTAATCAGAAAATGTCGTAAAATTGGGATAATTGATAAAGTTTCACGCGGACGTAGTCGCGTGCGAAAGCTAGTTTGATTTGATTGAGTTTGATATGTGAGATACGTTATACTATCATCAGTTGTATTAGTGAAGAGAAGCTTTCTTTAGCCAACACATAATAGACGGCGTTAATGCTTCGTGCATAATTATTATTAACAACATATTAATACTGTTGTACGAGGCAAATTTACATAGCGTCCTAATATTCCATTTTGGCGGAAATTGTATGAAACTAAACATCGGGTGTATGAATTTTGATGGGAGACGCGAATTAGTTTGTCATACATAATTATCATGGTAATAGCCTAGCTGTAATTGTTTACTTATTCATTTATTGTTGGTAAGTTTGTAAAGTTTTTAACGATCATTCAGACAATACTTATTTAGATACTTTATTTATTTAGTACCATATGCTCGGTGGTTCTCGAATATTTAGTTTGAATAATTATAATAACCGGCCAAGTGCGAGTTGGACTCGTACCGGTACAGAGCTAAGCATTAAGAGGACTTGTTCTCGAAGACACACAGTTCACTTCGTGTCAAGCAATAGCGTAATGTAGAGACATCTTTTGGCATACGACCAAAACTGGTCGAAAATCTTATTTACTGTTCGACAGTACCTCTTCAATATAAAATTTATTTATTTTTAATATTTGTTATTATAGTGTTAAAAGACATACATAATCTGTGGAAATTTCGGCTCTCTGGCTATTACCATTTTTGAGATATAGCCTAGAGACAGACAGACGAACAGATGGACAAACACACAGACAAACGGGCAGACATCGTTGTCTCATTAATAGGGTCCCATTTCACCCTTTTAGGTGTGGAAACCTAAAAAGCCTACAATCTAACACTCGACTAAAAAAACTTGTATAAATATATAAATCAATAAAATAAAATAAAATTTTGTTTATTTCAGATGACACAAATATGCGTCCCACCCCTTTATAATATGCGTAACACTTTAAAAACCTCTCATCAAAAAGCTTCAATTATTTTGAGTAACAAATAATCGGTCAATCGTAAGTTACTGCTCGTTGCTACGTAACATGCGTAATAATTTCGAAAGCTTTCAAAATGGTATACTTTAAATAACAATTAATTAACCAACCGTATAAATTCGTAATATACTCTTAACCAGAATTAATTAATTTAATTACATAAATTAAAATAATCGTATTAATTCGTGCATTTCGAGTTGAACGTGTAATTTAAAATCCAATTTATCTAATAGGCACTTGAGTGTGGAGTGGATCTTGAAATTGGTAATCAAAATATTTTTGTGGGTTTACCGGGAATAATTTAAAGGGTATTTATTGTAGGGGAGCCCAAGAGGGAAATTTATGATTTACTTGAGCGTGTCAGAGTAAGCTGGTGTAGGCTTTCTACATGTCTCTGGTTATCCTGGTATATAAATCAGATTTCTTAATTAGTTCAGTTATTAAATTTAAAAAAAAACCGAAATGTCGACGGAAGCATCATATTAAGATAGATGGCTTAAAAATATGCCAAAGTACATTTCCATATAAAGAACAGACGATTTTAATTTAAGGTGCGCCTGTAAAGACATAGAACAATAAAGCCTCATATTTTCAAAACAAAGCTTACCAGATAATGCTTTAGCTCACTGAACGAAAAACAACAGAACGCCGTTTCTCGCTAGTTCTCTGCGAGGCCGTGGTATTAATCCGGTCGAGCCGGCCCATTCATGACGAAGCATCGCTCTTTCAAGGCAAAAATCATGCCGACGGAAACGGATTCTTAAAATACATATATGATTTATTTTCAATTATAATGCCCGCTAAATGAAACTCCCTTGCGCCAAAAGTCGTTTATTGCGCGGGCAACGTACATTTTTTTACGATTTTCGGGGGGACACAAAGTACTTTGCCTTGGAAAGCCATCCTTGAATGGACCGACTCAACCGGAGTTATACCACGGCCTCACAGAAAACTGGCGTGAAACGGCGATGTGATGTGTTTCGTTCAGTGAGTGAGTTTACCGGTAAAAAGATGTCGCATATGTCCATGGGCGATGGTAGTTGCTGTCCAACAGGTAACCCGTCTGCACGCTTGTCCCCTAAATATCATAAAAAATCTCCATACCAAATTTCAGCCAAATCAGTTTAGTGGCTTGGGCGTAAACAGGGGACAGACAGACACAATACCGCATTTATAATATTACTATAGATGAATTCAAATGTGAAAATCATGCGTATAAAATACAAATTTATGAAATTAGTTTTTAGTTTTCCTCTACACTACTGCGAGCTTACGATGCAGTGGCTAAATCGGTCGAAATTCCAACATTTATCGTGTAGAAGAGCTATAAAAAACTATAATATATTTTCAATTCCATTACAGATTTCAATTTGGCATAACGGTCTCGTTACCAGGCCATAAAATTTTATTAAAAAAAAAACACAGACGTCAACAATAATTCGTGTATGATTATCGTGTCATTTCAAAATATTGTAACGTGGGTGTCGTAGTGTGCGTAGCGTTTTATTTATTAAAAATATGAAAGATAAAACCTTATTTTAAATTATTCATATTCCACGGTCCTCCTCCATATCAAAAAAATAAATAAATAAAGTTCGCGTATTAATGTATTGATTATCGTTTTTTATTAAATAATTTGAAAATACTTTTAATAGATTCTCACTTTGAGTTGCATTATTTATTTGGTATGAATGATCTTTTTGAAATCACGATTGAATCATGCATACTTTTACACTAAAAAAAAACTGCTCGCGATAAAGCAAATCTCTAAAAGGCTTTAAAAATAAATATTTGAGATATAAAATGTATGGCGCCTCACCTCCGAGACTTGTTCAAACTTTAACGAGACGACCAGGCTATGCTAGTCACCAACACGTGTACAGTTTTATTACTCGAATACCAAAAAAGGATTATATTTTCGGCTGCATACTGTATGTATTGTTTTTAATTATCGTATAATATCTATAGACCCTTTACACCACGTCAGTCTGGTCCGTGGTAAGTATTCGAGGGACTTGTGTTGCCAGACAACGGATATATATTAAATCTTTTTATACTATACACGTATTTGAGATATTTATTTATTTAAAAGGACATCTGCGGTACATATATTGAACATTACAATTACAAGGTATAATATAACACAATTCTGATACATACACTTTTATATGTGACACGATGTTGGCTAAGATACAAGCTGATGTTCTTAACTAAAAAATATAATTAACATATTTAAATTAATCTATAGAACAGTCAAAGTGATACAATTAATAAATTGTTGCTTAAAATAATTTATAAAATAATATTTGCGAAAATATAAGATTTTATTATTATAACTAAAATTACATATATTTAAGAGAGGTAGATAATAATGTATTAATTGTTTCATGATTACTGTTTATAAAGATTTTGTTAAGGCCGGCTTAGTCTTTATGATGTATGCCTTTATAAATTAAAGAAAAAAAAATTGCATATTATAGGTATTACCTTAAAAAGACTTATACAATATTGATATCTATACATTGATCGTATATACTTTATCCTGTGGTACATAACAATTGAAGAACTAATTACTGAATTCGTAGTGTGTATTTTTAATCATTCTTTCTAATTTTATAAAATTCTGTCAGATCATTTCTGAACTGGTTATAAACATATCAAATATGTCTATATTGTCTATATGTATATATATAAATACTTTGTATATTCGAGTAGATGGTGCTTGCGAGCCTAAATTCTTTTTAAAACCACCACACAAGATATACTCGTATATTTTATATTATACACATAAATAATACACATCCAAGATCCAGGAATATTGAACTTTATATTCCATCGGCGGGATTCTAACCCGCGACCCCCGGTTTAAGCTACCAATGCGCTTACCAACTGAGCTACAGAGGTCGTCAAAAAGGTACTAAAGTTGATGTAAGGATTGTACTAAAGTTGATGCACACAATTGCGCCGCGCCAAAATTAGTATCGGTCGTTTTTTCAGGCTAAAATTGTATCCTCGGGACTCAAAGTATTTCGATACCAAATCTCAGCTTCCCGACCAAATCAACGCTTTGATCTTGAAGATGATGAGGGGATCTGTCTGCCTGTCTTTTACCATGGAGACAGACAAACTTTCACATCCATACTAATGCTGTGAGTGGGAATGTGTGTTTGTTGTGCGTAAAGCCACCGATCGACGTGATTTTTGGCAAACACTTACTTAAAATCGGAGATTAACAGGCTTTTAGTCTTGGGAAAACATCTTGTTGCTAAATTATTCGTATTTTTACGCTATTTACGAATCCCACTATAGCGAACTTGCGGGTAAAAATGAGTGGTGTAAGGACTGAGGCTAGCTTATTTCATTTATTCCCATCTCGGCCTGCCAAGGTTACATTGTCAGCTAACTACGAGGACGGCCGTAAAAATACTGATACGATCCATTCACACCTATTTTACCTCCGTATATCTCTGATACTGATCACTATGCTATCGTCATAAAGGTCCTAGAGGTGAAGAACAATTTCGAACGCTCTATAGTCACGGGTCAGTGGACATCCGCCATATTTGGATTCAATGAGCGATGCGCCCCAGGCTGTGTGTGGATTGCCAGACGTGTATTACTGGTGTATTTTTATTCGCCTTTAATACTGGAGGAATATAAAGTGTTTGTCCGTGAAATATTATGTTACTAGTCGATGTCCGCAAATTTGTTGCGTGAAAATTTTCCGGGAACCGTACATTTTTCCGGGATAAAAAGTATGCTATGTGTTGCCTAGACTTCATAACTATTATATAAAAAAAGCTTTATTAGAATCTGTTCGGTAGTTTCGGAGATTAGAGCGTACAAACAGACAAACAGATAATCGGACACCTTTTTTTATCGATTTGTGTTCTATTACTATTACTATGTTTCACATTGATTAGTTTGTAAAAATATTCATTGTACAGACACGCCAATTTTATCGTTTTATTATATGTATAGATGTATAGATAGAAGAGTTAAAGCAAAATACACGCTCAATCTGGCATCAGTCCATCAGTCTGAGATTGTCATCAGAATGATGGTGAAAAAGTACTTCTGTCAGTCAATCGGTCGGCCTCTGCCGGCCAAAAGTACCTCTGACTGCCTGTCAATCAATCAATCAACAAATAATCGTTTATTATTTCAAATTCATGGATTGATCAAAGCTAGACTGGGCAAGTTACTGTTGTTTATAATATTACGTTAGTTTTATATTGAGTATAAATGTATGTATGTTATTTTATAAAGTATTTATAATATGGGCGAATATGTCTAAAATAATTATTGGTAAATAAATGAATTTACGCAGACAGAGATGCAATGATGTGTTGGCCGTCCCTGTCTTAGTTGATATGACCACATGAGGTAAAACCGAGTACTGCAAGTATAAGCAGCTACGAAATATATTAAACACTGTCCGCTCCACGTCGTAATACGAATATTTTCAAATTTTAGCGGATTATCAACACTAGTGCGGACTGCAAATTAAACATGTCACAGTAGTTTTGGAAATCAATCCGCGCGATAAAAATCTACGGACTCTCCCTTTGAAATTAGAAATCATTCGTACAAGCAACCTTGAGCCTTTGTATTCTCAAATCTTGAGTCACAGAGACCTACTGTCTCCTGTTTTTCCCTTCTGTAGGACCGTTGCAGGCCTCGCGTCACTGCAAACCTTGAGACTCCACTTTGACTTCTCCGTATTAGAATACCGTCCCCAACTCAATTCTGTTCATAAATTGAACGACGTGATTGAGCTTGGTGCTACGAATTTCCTCTGTGGAATATTCGTAGCGCCTCAGGTTCCTGTTTCTGCTTCATTACTACCAGGAGCGTGCAGGACTGTTAGTGAGAAGGTGGCCAGATGTCTTCTCCTTGCAGAGTCTGCAAGTCGTTATGCTACTAACAGCTATCCTTATTTCTATCCCCAATTAGTCTTGTATAAGCTTAAACTGAAACATTTAGTGATACGAGGCACTTAACTCAGGCCAACACTCACATATGAAATAGAAATACAAACTGAACTCGAACACAAGCTTAGCGCGACTTAGCATATTCACGCTTATTATTTTTACCCGACAGTTTGTGTAAATGTTTATTTAGTGAAAATAACTGTGCTGCTCTATTTTAATTCTTTGTTTATAAGTTTTCTTGCTAGATTATAGCTTTATACGTGAGATACAGCCTCTTTATAATCAACGACCTCTGTGGCTCAGTTAGTAGTTTAAGCCGGGGTCGCGGGCTCGGATCCCGTCAAGAAATTTTTTCAATTTTCCTGGGTCTTGGATGTGTATTAAATATTTGTGTTATGCAATAAAAATCTTAAATTGCGCGTGTATAGAATAACAGTATTAAATATATATGTGTTGTCCAGGTACCACAAGGTAAAATAACTTCACCTACATTATCCACAGAGTGACGTAGGCTATAATAATATTTAGAACATCGGCCAAGTGCGAGTTGGACTCAAATACAAAGCGCTCCGTATACAGGAAGGTATACGGAGCGAAGGTATACCTGACTTTGAATATAAGATACTTTTTATTTCTATTAAATGCTCCAATGGGATTTATCATTTCTATTTGATAAACTGTTCTTATATAAATAATTATTGATAGGCAATAGGATTAATAAAATGCATATCTTGTTAAAAATACCAGAGGTCGCCTGTTGTCGATATTCGACTATAAATATTTAAAATATTAAGTTTTACTGAGGAGCTATAAAAAATAATAAATAATCTACTCTCAATTTAATCACAGACTTCAATTTCGCATAAAGGTCTCTTTACCAGGCCATTAAATTAAAAAAAAAATCACAGACCTCAACCATAAACAAAAGAGTAACTATTTCGTGTATGATTATCGTGTCATGTCAAAATATTGTAGCTTACGTATTGCAGTGTGTGTAGCGTTTTATTTATTAAAAACATGCAATATTAAAACATATTTAAAAAAAATTGGTATTCCACGCTCCTCCTCAATCTCAACTATAACTGGAAGAAATTTCATGTTTTTACATCTACGCGTCTTTCGTAAAAAGGGGTACAAAGTTTTCCGCTTGCGTATTAATATATATAGCTTCAACAAATACAGTCTGCAACTCGCTACGATTCTAAGACGTAAGTAAACTCACATATAAATGTAAAACGTTTTGCAGATTTAACAGCATATTGCATAGTCTATCAATATCTTAGAGGGAAGCCACGTTTGCTATGTTGCGACTTGCGTTTTATTTCACTGGATGACGTTATGAATGCTATTATTTCAAGACTAGCTGTTGCTCGTGACTACGTCCGCGTAATACAATAAATTATACCGTTTTTACAAAATGTTTTGATTACAGCTCGGCTCTGATTAATAGGGAAGATTCCTTTTAAACAAAATTTATTGAATGCAAATTCACTCTGGTTTCAATGAAACCGGCCACTGTCACCGAAACCTGTGTGGGAGTTATTATATTCGCCTTTATCGGCGAGTTCACTTTCACGACGAACTTGCTGAATAACGAACAACAACCATAGGCGATTATGTAGAAGCCTGCTTTAGAAGGAAGCCACTTTTTATGAGATTTAGGGGGCAAGCGAGCAGACGGGTTTCCTGATGGAAAGTAACTGCCGTCGCCCATGGACAGTCGTGACATCCGAATAGTCGTAAGCTCGTTGCCGGTCTTTATGACGGAATAGGAAATGAGAGTAGGGATATGGAATTGGGTAAGTTGGGCGACCGGTAATTACTCACTGAACGAAGCAGCACAACGCCGTTTCACGTCAGTTTTTTTTGAGGCCGTGCTATCCAGTTTTTCAATGCTCCTGTGACTTGGATGTGTATCATATTATAAAAATCCTAAAAAAAAAACATTTACTATACACATGTATAGCATAAAAGTATTAAATATGTTTCCGTTGTCTGGTACCTGTAACACAGGTCCTTAGGAAACTTACCACGGGACCAGACTGACATGGTGTTAAGCTTCTTAAAAAAACCTAATAGGTAAACGTACCGCCGGTCTTAATTAAAGCAACCCACAGCATATGCGGTTCGCTCAGCAAAGCATATCGGTATTTCGGTACGTGGATATTAGTGCTGCGTGAGTGATTGGGGCGCGTGAGGCGTGACGGGTCAGCAGATTCGTAAGCAATCATCACGCTACAACCCTCTGAATTCGAGGGTTGAATTCTGAGACGTTGTGACTTTGATTCTAATTAATTTAAGGGCTTAATTCTCAAACTTGTGTCTTTTTGCAATTGTAATTGTTTTGTTCAAATAAAGAAGAAGGTGTGTAGCGTTTTATTTCTTAAATATTTGCAAATTTACATCATATTTTAAATTAATATTAAGTATTCCACGCTCCTCCTCCGTATCAACTATAACTGGGAAGAATTCCATGCTTTTACGTCTACGCGTCTTTCGTAAAAAGGGGTGCAAAGTTTTCCGCTCGCGTATTAATATAAAGATTGTGTACAGAAATAGGTTGAGGTTGAACTGCATTCTGAAAAAGAGACTGTTGTGGAATAAACGTTGTTTAATACTTTGCAGTTTGGTTTTTTACTTTGGAGGTATATCCTTTAAAAACTTCAGCATGGCATCTCTGACCAATACGTTTGAAGCAAAGAAAGAGATTATATATAGCCTTACGTCTAGAATCAAGCTCAACCCTTAAGTTGGCACTACAGAATACACCATGAAATAACCATTGCTTCGCCAGTATGACCTAGAACAGGGTTATTACAAGGCGCAGCGGCGTATACACACGAGTAATTCAATAAGGCCCACAAAGGTTCAATTAGAGCCGGTCGGTTGTAATCGAATAAGATCAATCAATACGCAAATCAAGCAGGCCATCATCAGCAGCCCTTTACGACCAAACTAGAGGTCGCCCTGTGGTCGACATTTGACCATAAATATTTAAATCCACCGTGCAGTTAGACTATAAAAATATAATCTATTCATAATTCAATCACACACTTCAATTTGGCATAGATCCAAATTGGTTACCAGGCCATTAAATTAAAAAGAAACGCGGACGTTAACCATAAACAATAGATAATTTCGTGTATGACTATCGTGTGATGTCAAAATATTGTAGTGTGCGTGTTTTAGTGTGCGTAGCGTTTTATTTATTAAAAATATGCAAGATTAAAGCATATTTTAAAATAATATTGGTATTCTACGTTCTCCCTTCGCATCAACTATAAGTGGGAGAAATATCATGATTCTACATCTACGCGTCTTTCGTAAAAAGGAGTACAAAGTTTTCCGCTCGCGTAAAAATATATAGATTACAAAAGTGAAAGTGTGTATATCTGTCAACCGACCACTGAAGAGGCAACACCCTCACGGTCTAGCCGATAAAATGATTTTGCTGAAATTTGGTATGATCATACTCCGAGTTCCAGGGATGGAAAAAGGATACTTTTTATCCCGGGAAATGCACGGTTTCCACGTGATAAACGAACTCTGGCGCAATGGAATTGCGGACATCATCATCTAGTCTAAATATATCAAATTCCAAGCAGACTGACTGACGTAGGAATCTATCGGAGCACTACCCAAAGCACTGAACGGATCGTTCTGTACTGTTTGCCAAAACGTAGGCATTCGTTAAGAAAAGCCAGTTCTGACAGTCATATTCCTATAGGTGAAGATAATAGCCTCTTTCAAAGTGTAAAATCGGGACCCTATGTAAGACTCTGATTCTCTGATCTGATAAAAGATCCGTCTGTCTGTCTATCTGTCTGTCTGTCTGTCTATCTGTCTGTCTGTCTGTCTGTCTGTCTGTCTGTCTGTCCGTCTGTTTATCTATCTGTTTCCAGGCTGTATCTCAAGAACGGTAACAGCTAGAGAGTTAAAATTTTCACAGAAACTTTGTCATCAATTTCAAATTTTGTTATATTTTTTTTAATATAAATTTAAAACTATCAGAAATGCGTTTTCCCAATTCGTTTGGTCTGTACTGGTACAGGACCCTTCGTACACGAGTCCGACTCGCATTTAGTCGGTTTTTTTTTTTCAAATCTATTGAAAACAAAGTATAAACAACAATATACTGAAACGTCATGATTTATGAATCCCTGTCATAACGACATTAGGGACTGGAAAAATTTATTAGATGCCCTTCCTCAATAAACACGATATCAGACCGATCGCATAAATTCTACGGGAAATAAACAGGACATCGTTTACGAGTTGACCCCCATTGTAAATAACGTAAAAAAACCTCACTACCATAATGTCGAATTTCGATCCTTTGGATATACCTATTCGACCACCTTTGAGACTCAGTTACAATAGATTGTAATATTTACATTGACTCACAATTACTTTTGTATCTTTAACAATTATTGTTTATTAAATTAGTTTTAAGACATATCATTGTTATTTTCCATCTTTTAGGTAAAAGATGGACCCGT
>JAOTAV010000158.1:0-35345 GCA_026546445.1 Cyclargus thomasi | reverse complement strand
TTCTTGACAAGAAAGTTACTTTATTTTTTGAGGACTTCGATAATCTCCATACTTGAATTATTTTCAAATGTTGGTCTGAGGTCAAACGTGTATCAAAGAGAGTTATCGTATTAGCTGTTACAAATGTTAAGAGATATTCAAAGACTGTAGTGTATGTATTAGATTTCCCAAATTCATTGTACAGTTTACACTTATATTGTTTTTTTAAACGCCTTTAAAATTAATGCGTCAGCAGTCAAAGTTAAAAAATGTATCGGGCGTAATTTCATTTATTACTATACAATACCCTGTGATACGAGACCAAAACAAAAAATTAAAAACCATAACTGACCTTTGCCAAGGTTTGACAAAAACAAAAATTATAGTAACCATAAATTGGCTAAGCAAAAGATCTGACATCGGCTAAGGTTTGATAACACGGACGCCACAATGCTGTCCATACTGCTCCTCGTTCAGCTATATAACCGACAACCAGGGTCTACAAATTATCGACCACTACAAGCTGCTTCAAAACCGTAGCTTCTCGTAGCAAGGCTTCCAGCGTCAACGCATAACCTACAAATGCACCAGGGATGCCCAAGGCAAAGCGCTCCTTCTAGACATGGTCGGCACCTATGATGAAGGCAACGCCGCTCTAAACGACATTTAAGTCCCGAGTGCGAGTTTTTTTTCCACATTTGATAGTGAACGCGTTTTGCGTTTACTAAGATTTAGTAGAGTAATGTTATACATCCTGTAGCCTTCCTCGATATATGGACTACCCAACACAAAAATTATTTTTTAAATCTGACCAGTAGTTTCTGAGATTAGCGCGTTCAAACAAACTCTTCAGCTTTGTTTTATCTAATAATCTAATATAGGTCAAACTATCGGGGATTTAGTATTAGATTCGCCTGCAGCATTAATTATTTGGTGTGCGACTTACTTGCTAATGGCTGGCAGTAAGCCCGTCCGTTGGTTACTTAATGTATAGTATTAACTGTTACAACTGGAGACAAGTTAAATAGGGGTTGAAAATGGTTTATATTTTACTGGTAGTTAGCGTCAGTGGTTGCACATATAGGGGATCAAACTTTAGTTCATGAGCTGATAAACTCAGTTCACGGCCCTACACGTCACACAAAAAGTAAGTTTACTTTTTAATTTGTCTTTAGAGAGAACAGACAGTAAAATAAAAGTTTCACTTTCGTTTTCAGTTTCGACAGATTTCAGCAATACAACGAAAACATAGGATAATATTAATTGAGCGAACGAAGTGAACCCTCTATATCCTACTCTTTATGAATGTTTGTGGTACACTTTACGGAAAAACTATAAGAGCTTTAGATTTTGGACTTTCGCATAGTAATTTGAGTATAGGTGTAGATGTGTTTAAAAGTAAAATAGTTGTGATATTGTCGACAATAATAATTAAAAAATACATTGCACCATTAACGCCATCTATGAGTAAAGATGTGCAACTGTAAATATTTACTGAACGAACTAAGTATCGACATTCTTTATGTATCCAAAAGCGCAATCTGTCACAGCAATATTTGAAAAATCCAATGTCACACTACAAAAATCTCGCGAGCCCTTATAAAGCTCTGCTTCTTCGCTAGTAATAATATACAAAACCAGATAAGAGCTAGACGATATTATGCAGGTGCTGTGCCAATGACAAGCCAATAGTAGTCCCGAAGGTCCTACACAACTAAAGTCAACGAACCATAATAGTTGCATCGTAGCTTATTCCGAAAGCGTGCGATAAACAGTAGAATAATGCAGACAAATAATAATTTCAATACAATTTTACGTGAGCAAAATATCTAAGAAGTTTGCATTCGTTGTGACTGTCTACGGACTTATTTCTCTGTTTTTCTTTTCACACACAAATAGCATTTCAAAACTTGTTCATGTTCTTAAATACTAAGCGAGGACTATAACTACGAGCCTTAGACTAAGCGTGCTTTGATTGAGATGAAGTTCAAAATCCACAGCATAATCGTAAGTTATGGCAGACTTTCGCAGAATCTCCGGTCGTATGGAGATATTTTTCAATTTAAATCGCTGAAAGTAGTAAAAACTTTTTTGTTTTAATTAAAAGTTATTTATATATTTTACTGGTCCAAATTTCTAGAGGCGGCGAGAGGAACGCTCCAGATATTTAGTGGGGAGGGCAGCGGTACACTCACCTTCTCTCGGCCGCAGCGAGTCACACATATTCCGCAGTGGGAGTCCCCAATCCCCTGCGGAATGTGCTACCGCATTTCTCTGCGAGAAACAAAAGGTAATAAAAGGCTATGGCTGGCCTTGGCAGCTGGCTAGTGTACAAATTCAAACTCCAACACCGGTTTCGGTGACGGTGGCCGTATATAAACTAGAACACAATTGGGCACTATGAAATTACTCGTGCGTAACAGACGCGAGAGTAATTTTATAGTGCCCAATTGTGTACGCAGTACACAGAAGCACTCTCTCTCTTCCTTTACTCTCAACCCAATGGGACGGATGACCGACACGACTGACGAGAGATCAGGCGCAGGACCGACTTTTTACGTGTCCATCTTACGCATGGATCATCTTACTTGTCAGACAATCAGGTGATCAGCCTGCATTGTCCTAAACAAATTGAAGATAACATATTTCCAACGCGGGAATGTAACCCACGATTTCCGGTTGAGGAGCCAAGCTCTGTACCAATGGACCTCGAAGGCTAGTATTCGTAACCTATGTGACAGTATCAGCTGGGTAGAGCTTCGGGTTCGGCGTGAACAACTGTTGGTTTGTATTGATTTCTATGGAAGCGCCTGGACCGGTAAACATTTTTACGGCTGACAACGGTATTTTTGCTGATGACGTCATTTCAATTTCTGGCGTGTTTGCGATGGGCTTTGTGTATGAAACTAGTTTATATTATAATCTTTTAAAAATTTTTTTATAGTAATTATAATTTTATACAACTGATTACTCCATGACTTTTATAGATGTGTTCTACTATAAATTGCCGATGCTGAACCCGAATGCCGTGGACACACCTCATTGGAATTTCGTGATGACGCCTTGTCTGAGCCGCACGCTTCGATTCCGATGGATTGGATGCAGCTTAAGGGTACATACGAGTAGTTACTATCCGGTAAAGTTATTTACTTTCAAACTAAATATATACAGTGTGGTCAATATACTACCTGCATTGACATTTAAATGTCAGAATGAGGCAGTGCTGTTTAACTACATTTGAGAAGACGCAGTTAAGAGGTAGTATTTTATTTCCCTCGCAAACATTCAGCGCAAATGGTGCATAAAATATAACTTCTAAGCTTATTACAGTTGTGTACTTGAGACGAATACCCCCAGGTACTAATTTTAACTGTATTTACGTGAGGATGGTGCATAAGTTTAATATAATTAAGTTTTTTTTTATCTCACAGAAAAAAAAAGTAGTAACTGAATTAAGAGAGTCACTAACTTACAATTAACATTCAGAATGCTATTTTCTATTATTCTTAATTACAGTACTATTTTTTATGTTAACTGGTCATTTTACGCCTAAAATCTAGGGCCCGAATACAGCTCTTACCGCTAGGATTATTCTCAAGATTATTGGGATGCTGTTTTGAATCGATAGATCGTACTCAAGTAGTGAACTTAGGTGTACTAATCTGAGCGCAAAAATATGAAACAAATGAGACTCAGCATCAGTTGGGTGACGAGTTTCGTGATCGTGATGAAAAACTGCTTCTTGAGAGACTGTTTATTATGTGTAGTAAAACTATGAAGTCTCTCATACATAACCGGCGAATACAGAAGATGACATGCAACTAGCGAGCACGATTGTATAGAGGGCAGAATCGCCCCTGTTCACCGATATTTGTCTACAATCCCCCACGTTTGATACCTCACCTTTGAAAGACGAGTTGACGAAGTATTGCGGCTCATTATGTGGACGCTTGCACCATAACATCGACGAATATTCAGGGGTTGCATGACATTTTGACGTTAAAGTTCATAATATCAAAATTAAGGCTATAGCTTGACCATAAGAGCTGTAGCCTTGGCTATGAGGGCGGCGCGACGTGGGTGGATTACCGTGGTTACCGGCCGTGCTACTCTGTCAGTTGGTCGCCATGTGCCACGTTCCGAGGGTGCGCTACAGCGGTTTAGGTCAAGCCTTAACGGCGTATTAGTCATACAATCACTGTTGAGTTTTAAGTGACTGAGAATGACTGCGGTTTATGAAACTAGCTTCAGTTTTGTAGAGTGTATGATTGGAAAAATTATGTTCGTAATAAAGTAGTCAGCAGTGTGTTGTTTTACATATCTAGGTCTCAATCTTCAATTCTTGACGACCTCTGTGGCGCAGTGGTTGAGAGCTTTGGGTTCGAATCCCGCCGACGGAACAAAAAGTTTTTCAATGTTCCTGGGTCATGGATGTATATTAAATATATGTATTATATTAAATAAATGTATATCAAATATATGTATAGTAAAAATCTTAAATATGTGTATAGTATAAATGTATTAAATATATTTCCGTTGTCAGGCACCAGTAACACAAGTCCTTCGGGTACTTAGCACGGGGCCGGATTGACGTGGTATGAAGGGTTCATAGATATACTTACTCCAATCTCCATCGCAAAGGTATACATGTAACAAGACAGGGCGGTGCGGGAAGAGGGGTGGCGGCGCCAGGTAGGCGGTAAACAAAGTCACAGGCGCGCACGCCGCTCGCTGTACGGGCCTCATACAGGCGTGGGCCTCACCGCACACGGGGTACAGCACCGTTAATTTATTAGTACCAAGATATAATATTATTATTTGTTTTATAACAACACTATAATTATAGTGTCTTATATTACATTACATAAATCTGGCAACGTAAGGACAGCCTACTATTGACCGACAATACATACAAACCTACAAAGTACAAGGTAACTGTAATAAAATATGCAAGACTAAGGCATATTTTAAAATAACATTGGTATTCCACGCTCCTCCTCCATATCAACTATAAGTGGGAGAAATTACATCCTTTCACATCTACACATCCTTCATAAAAAGGGGTTGAAAGTTTTTTGGTCGCGTATTAATATATAGATAACTTGTATAAGGCAAAATTCCTTTGGCTCTTATAAATCTTTGAGTTTTAGTTGTAATCCGCAGAAATGAAAGCCGACAGTATATAACATACAAATACGGTCAAACCGACATTCAATAGAAGGGTCGTCTCAGATTCTTTTCAGCTCGTTAGCCGAATGTAATTCTCAATACATCAATAACCAGGTGGGTAGAGGGCCCTCATGTTGGGTTCGGAAAATCTGGGTCACTCTTTTAATTCCATAATAATGTTAAGCGCCTGCCAAAAATAAATATCAATATTCGCCAAATATGATGGTTTGTTGCGCTCAGGCGTATTATGAAATACTTGCCTTTGCTTGCCACTTTGCTTGCGTATTTGAAAATCGCGTAAAAATATGAATTTTCCTGTAAGCCCACCATGGGAACATGTCGTTTTCCGATACTACAGCGTGTAACAAAAGTAAATGATAAAACTTGAAGTATCGTTTATGTCCCTGATACAAAGTTCACTGTGAAAGTGTTAGCACTTAAATCCACAAACACAAAAAATTTTTTTGTAATTTGTGGGCAAACTCATGTCGTTCGGGCGCTTGGCTATACAAATCACGATTTTTTTCCGTTTTAGCACTCCTACTTTAACAGTGAGCTCTATATCATAGACACCTACCTTAAATTTTTATCACTTACTTTTGTTACACCCTGTATAAGTATCATAGGCTTACTGTTCATCTTCTCATCTATGTCTGTGCTAAAAATCGAATCAATCGATTGATCGAAATCGAATCGAAACAAAGAAACACCCAGCTTTGCATAGCGTGGTTAAATCATCCCATGGAGGCGTTTTAACGAAATAATAAGTGCCTTATAATCTAAGCCAGCTTATACTCTATCTGTACTAAAATTCGTTTTATAGCTTAGGCGTGATTGACCGACAATACATACAATGAAACTTTCTTGATAAGAGATATATTTGTTAAAAATTAAACGGCCGAAGGGGAATATAATTTTTGGACGCTGTTAAGCAATCGTGTGTTATCCAACAAATAATCAGATTTTCAGCTATAAATGCAGTCTTATTCTTTAAGATTTAAATTGCATTCTTAACTCAATTTTTTTTAATAACACACTAATGCTTAACAGCGTCCAATTATGAATAATATATATATTTCACATTGACGTATGAACTCTGATGTTCAATGAAATATTAATTATTGTATACTCGTATGTTTACCGCGAACGCCGCTTAAAGGAGTGACCACACTGTGACGCGGTGTGCCGGGGCGCATCGTAACTTTCATGCAAAATTTAAGATTGAGTGCGCTCTTTGTATTAAAAATGCGATGCGCCCCACCCCATCAAAGGTGAGCGCGAAGCTTAAAATAACACTTCATTGTTACTTAAATAATATACAGTAAAGATGTCAAATTAATATCTCACAGACGATTAATTCCAAACGAATAGCCTGTGAGATATCCATATACAGGTCTAGTTTTTTTAACTTAGACTATAAAAAAACTAGACACTTTGAATGTATTTTATACAAAAAATAACAATTATCAAATCAAAAGTACCAAATCATAATTGTTTTAACAGCTCATAATAGATACCGTAGTGCTGAATGCGAGTTTTTTTTTTATATTTCGATTTAGAACGCGATTCGCTTTTATTTTATATGGGGATTCGTACAGCGCCACCTAACGATGCTCACGGTCACATGTACAAATCCAACCTAAGTAAACGCGAAACGCGTTCACGGTCGAACGATTGGTCATGGTTTGTCGATGTACAATTTTGAAAAAAAAAGACATGGGAATAAGCCTATAGACGTCTTAAAATTTATAATAAAAAAAATTACCTCAGTAACCACTTTCCAAATACTACACTTACCAACTATACTTCTTCACGCAAACGAAGCCGCAGATAAAAGCTAGTAATATAACCTAATAACGTGTGGAGTTTTATCCACATTGCCGTGTATTCATCAGATATTAGCGTGTTAATGTAAACACCAAGATTAATGGCTTCCATTGTTGTGGCATCACTTGACAGCACCAATATTGGGAAAGGGTTCTTAATTATCACAAACAAAATGCGCCTTGGCTCTCCGACTATAAGGCTCCCCGAATAGGCTCTCCGACTATAAGGCCCTCAAAATACAAGGTTCTCCATCTATAAGGCTATCGAGCTTTGTGCTAAAACGCAGTGAGTAATCAGTTTTTCTTTATACAATTAATCTATCTTCTATATATGTAAAATAACAAGTCCTGACTGACTGCAGCACAAACTGTTAAAGCTACAACCATGAGATTTGGTGAGTAGAATTGTTTTGTCGGGTAGACACCCGCTAAAAAAGGAATTTTAGAAATTCTACCACTAAGGGGGTGAAATAGGGGTTGAAAGTTTTTCATCTTAAGTTAAAGACATGAAATTTTATTTCTGAGCTTCTGATTCAAAACAAATGGATACGTGTTTAAACATTTTTTTGAAATTCTACCCCTGCGAGGGTAAAAAGGGGGTTAAAGTTTCTACAAATTTTTCTACGCAAGTTCGTCATTTAAAAATTTGTTTTTGAGCTGCTGATTCATAAATTTTACATCCAGAGGGTGGAATAGGGGTTGAAAGTTTGTATGAAATTACTTCTTAAAGCGAGCGAAGCCGCAGGAAAACGTAGTAGTATATAATCTGCCAGGTAATACAGTTGTTAGGTGCCTACTCCCGAATTACGATATCTGTTTATGAGTTTTATTCCAGTTTAATTTTATTTTTTTTTCGAAACATTCTGCGTTTGAGCAACCATACAGTCCCTCGCATTACTTTGTGTGTGTTCAAGGGGATATGAGAATGGTTTAGATTCACAAAATAGCTCGGCCGGACAACGTCTGCGGGTCAACTAGTCATAATGACTATAAAATCCTTTGTCCTGAACTATATGCATTTAAGAATCAACGTACAACCTAAACCACTCATCGTAGAAAAATTAATTTTGGGGAGAGAGTTTTCCGTATGACCATAGACATTTCTCTATGGTATGACCAAGGTGACTAATAACAAGGGATTTTTCGTAATTCGTCTCCTAAGGGAGGAGTTAAAGTTAGTATTGGAGAAAGCGATTCGCAAATTTCAGATCAGATTGGACCAATCTGATCTGAAATTTGCAAAAACATTGTTTCATACAATTCATGGAAGATTAAATTCAAAATTCTTAAATTATCCATACTTGTATTAAAAATGTAAAAGTGTGTGTGTCTGTTACCTCTTCACGCCCAAACGGTTTAACCGATTTTGTTGAAATTTGGTATGGAGATACTTTGAGTCCTGGGAAAAGACATAGCATATTTTTTATCGAGGAAAATTTACGGTTTCCGCGCGATTGACGAATTTTTGCACAACGGAGTTGCGGGCATCATCTAGTAATATAATAAATGAGAATGTTTTTTTGTCTGTTTGTTTGTTAGTCCTTCCTTCACATCCAAACGAAACAAGCTAGATTTTTTGCATAGACTTAGTTGAAAGGACAGATTACTATCCGTCCTTTCAACTAAGGCTGTTGCTTTGTTGGTAGGAGTAGGGATAGGGGATTAAGGAAGGACCACCAGTAAAGTCACTCACCGAACGAAACACTGCACAACGCCGTTTCACGCCAGTTTTCTCTGATCGGTTGTTTAATTTATTTTTTTTTTGTTTCAGAGTGTTCTCGTAGCACCTTATATGGCGCAGGACGGGTCCCGGGCGCGCGCCTCGCCGCACACACACCACCGCAGACGCAGATAATACAGGGGCAGATACAGAGGGGCGACGCCTAGGGGCATAGACTATTGAACTTTGTACTGGTGCTCTGAGCCTTATTTTCCACTTCCGCGATGTGCGCCGTGGTATAGTGCGTGGGGAGGTGCGGGGTGGTGCGGGGTGGCGCGGGGTATGCGGCGGCGGCCCCCGAAACAGACAACTTGTACGGCGGTCTGACGATACCGTTAAGGTAGGTGGCTTAAATACGAAATCACCTCCAAAAAAATGTTACCAGTGTTTTTTTAGATTTTTTAGAGAAGTCGCTGTGTAATGTATCTGACGAAGACAAGTCAAGACAAGTCTAGTTTGATGGCAGAAGATCAGTTAGATTAGTGTGTTTTCTAAGTTATTGAGCCTCGATATACTAAAATAGCTCGTGAAGAAGTTATTACCCTTAAATTGTGTGTTAAAGCCTAATTCTAGGATCCGTGGCAAGTTGAGTAGGAACGTGGGATGAGGCGAGGAACGGGTAAGAATACTAGCGTTGACGGCTAACTGACAGAATAGCGCGGACGGTAACCATGGTAACCCTCCCCCGCCATGCCGCACTTATACCCAAGGCGAGGTATAGCACTTGTCGTCAAACTATAACACTATTATAATTTTTTTTAGGATAATAAGGGCCTGTTTGAATTCATCGTGATAAGTACCGTATAGGCTATCCATAAATTATCTTACAGATGGTATATGGCCAATGAAGTGTCTGTCAATTTTTATTTATTTAATTTTGGAGAACCAACAGCTAAAAATTAATAAAAATAGTTAAAGTTTAGAAAGAACAAGAAGCCAATTATAGATTTTCACACTTAAATATAAATTTACTAACAGGCACACATGAAATCATAATTTCGAATTTAGCTTACAAAACGAATCAAAGGAAGATAGTACCGTTTTACCGTATAATATTAATAAAGGGGGGCATGAAAATTTTAGTTTTGGCACGGGGAGGCTTGGCGTAATAAAGGTTGGAAAAGCCTGGCTTACAGATATCTGGATATGTGTTTAATTAAAATTCTTATGCCGAATCATCGTGGTGGTTTAGCTGATGGCAAATTTGTTTCATTTCTTCATTAATTTCATTTATAGAGGCTAGAGTGTTTACGTAATCCCAATCCAGCGTTGCTTGCTGCTGCTTGCTGCTAGGCTCTCGAAAGATACATTCAAATCTTCGAACTCGACCAAAAGCTGCCGTCAAACTCTGGCAACGTCATTTCACGTTTGAAGACATAAGTGGATGAGGCACATAAGTAACATTTTAAAAACTCCCTGATTTTTGCCTTAATGGATGCCTTTGGGTCCGAAAAAATATTTTTTATTAAAATGATGTGAATTTGATTTATATAGCTATTAGTAATTTACAAAATTTTTACAAAATTTTTTGGGGAAAAATAGAAAATACTCGAAGGTAGCAAAATGTTAGTTATCCGCTTCTTCTACTTATGTCTTCGTTTGTTACAATAAGATGCAGCATTCTGATTTGAATTAGAATCTTAAAACGGTCTCAGAGAAGGGCTCCTATATTGTATTACTAGATGGAATAATACAAGCCGGATAATACAAACCCTTTTCTCTCCTTCTCTCCCTCTCTTTGACCCCCAATGTCTTGTGTGTAACAATCGCACACCTGACGTTAGCTGTTCCCGTCCATAACGAGTCTAACGTGTGCCGACGCGCGCGCCGCTGCCAGCACGCAAATAGCGCGACCCCATTCCCCGCCCTCAATGAAATACCCACCATAAATGCACAAACGAAAAAATCCTGCTTAGATCCGCCACTGAATTGTTGTTGACAGTCTTGATATTAAAGACCACTAAAAGTCTGTAATAACATTATTTTGTTACTAGATTATTACTGCAACTAAGTTGCGCCAAAATTCGTTTATCACGCGAGAACCGTACTTCTTTCCGGGATAAAATGTATCCTTTGTCCTTGACCGACACTCGAAGTATGTCCATACCAAATTTCAGCAAAATCGATTCAAAGTTTTGGGCATGAACAGATAACAGACAGACAAACACAATTTCGTATTTATAATAATATTAGTATTGATACGAAATGAATACGAAAATATGTTTAATTATTCTCTCACGTCAGTGTGGCCGTACTAAGATAACACAAAGCTTATATTAGATCGTGTTTTATTTTAAAACAACTATACGTAGGAGTCGTTGTTTGACACGTCAATGACGTCACAACTCATTACACTAACCAAACTAAACTGTCCGTTTGTTTGTTTAAGATTTTTAATTTTTCGCGCTGACGTCATTACTATCTCGTACGACCACGATCTTGGGTCGCCTCCGTGTCGCTAGGTTGTAAGAGCCCTTATTTTTTCTATTGAAATGGTGATATTTTTCAAGAATACAAAATGCTACTTTGTAAGAACTGGTTTCTTACAAAGTAGCATTTTGTATTCTTGAAATTCTTAATGGAACAAGGGAAGGGTGAGGACAGATACTCGTATAGTGATCTATCAATGCACATCCCAAACCACTCATGGGATCGGACTGAAAATATATTTAGAGGCGTTGCGTAAGCAATCTTTAAAACACGATTTTTATAAATTCTACCTCCAAGAGGATAACAAGTGGATTGCAAGTTTGTATTTTTTTTTCAAGTTTAGGGGCAAGCGAGTTGACGGGTTACCTGATGGATTACTGCCGTCGCCCATGGATACTCGTGACAACCGAAAAGTCGCAAGTGCGTTGCCGGCCTTTATGAGGGAATAGGGAATGGAAATAGGGGGAATAGGGAAATTGGGCCACCGGTAAACTCACTCACTGAACGAAACACACCACTACACCGTTTCACGCCAGTTTTCTGTGGTTCGTGGTCCGTGGCCTACCGCGGACGCTCAAAATATGAAAACTGCTTCGATCAAAAGTTACTTTCATTAATAAATACAAAATAACTATATAATTACAATACATCTAATGTCTATAAAGCTACTTACTGCAAAGACACTGCCAAAAAAAAATAATTTTGGCTTCATCAGGATTTGGCTATGCTAACTACATGTATGGCAGCAATTCGACCTACATTCGCTAAGGTCGTTTCCTTAATAACGGCTTGTTATATAATGTCCCCATAACAACTTATTATGTTTACTTACGACATAACTTGCTAGCTTGCTATAATTTGTATTGACAAATAATATTTTGAGGTTGTAAATGCATGATTATATAAAATATATGAATGTCTGTGGATGTTCGTCCATTCTTTTTTTGTGCCATAACCAAGCAACCGATTGACTAGATTTTCGACTTAGACTTAGTTTAAAGGATGAAATAAGTAACGCTACTTTTGGTATCGGAAAAACATTATGTTCCAAAAATGTTCATATTTTTACTCCATTTTCGGATTCCACGCGATCGAAGACGAAATCTCGTCCTTCAATAAGTCCGAAAAAAATTGTTCTTTTTACCCGGCTGCGCAAAAGGAGGACTATGTTTTCCGAGAGGTATATATTGGTTTTTAATTTTTAACGTATGAAGTATCGTTAGATTCGTCATGATAGCGCAAGTGACACTAGGAAAATTAAAAAATAAAATAAGCAAAATGGCGGATTTTTAAGTCAAAAGAAGGTTAAAAAAATTATTTTCTGCCCATTTAGGTCGAGTATCAATGAAGGGCTTTAAATAGCCATTCTAGTGATATACATGATAACTTGATCTTTAGATTGCAATGGTTTCTGCAGTCGGGTTTTCTGTTTATAATATTCTTTTGGTATATCGAAATTAAAAATGCATAAAATACGTAAAACTCAGTAATCCGTTTAACAGCTAAGCTATTCACTAAAGGCATATCAGATTGATCGACAACTAAATAGGTCGAAGCTCTCCTCATGCGGCGGTTACGTCATCGAAAATTGCAGTGCTAACACAATAACAAGAAAACACTGTGCTAGTGTCAATAAGCGTTTGGACTGAAGGATTTTAGGTTTTTATAGTGGCAATAGGGAATATGCATGATTTTTTTCTCGCTTTGGAAACAAATCTATCGTTATTGGAAAACGATGCAGTCTAACCAGTTTTTTGATTACATTGAAAACAACAAAGTTAAAACCCCTAAATTAGTCAATTAGAAAGAGAGATCCGATGTTAATTGTGACGTCAAAGTCTATAAGCTGCATACAAAGTTCATACTAAATTACGTTTCGAGAGAAAAGGATGGGTAGAAAACTTAAATCGCTAATATGTTACTGATTCCTCATCAGAATTCAGAAATTTTTTAGCCCACTATATTCGACAGTTCTCGACATGTTACATCACATACTAAGTTTCAATTCTTTAGCCCACTATCATAATAATTTGCATTCAATATTTTTTTTATACGCGTCTTCCCAAATTCCAAATGTAAAAGACAGTCGAAAACTTAGCTTACCTCGAACATAAGTTATTATTGTTGACTGTATTAACATATTATTTTATTTAAAAAAGTGTTTTACTTCATATTATACCCTAAGCAATTTAAGTTTAAGTGTTTAATAGTTACATAATACGTACTATATAAATTCTAAAGTCTGTCTGAATGTTGATTAGGTTTAAACGGATTTTAATGAAATTAGGTATGAAGATACTGTAAGCGAAGTAAACCACGGCAAAGGGAATTGGATACTTCGATTCTAGAGACCTATGTCGTAAGATTTGTCATTCCATGTTTGTTAAAGAAGGACATGGCACAGCATTCTGGGTGCTGTGTGAATGTTCATGTGACCAAAAGCGTCGCAAGGTGGCGCTGTACATATCCCATATGAAATCTTAGTAAGCCCGAAACGCGTTCACGGTTGACACACGCACTTGGTACTGCGATTCGTTCTTTTGAGTCTCAAAACGAATTCGGAGTACCCCTTTATGTCACAGAGAAAAAATTACATGTTCGGCGGCAGGGTTTTATGTAGTCGCATAAATTTATGCTTCTTTCATCGACTTTTTCAAATTTTTAATTTCAATAAATGAGAAAAGGCGGGATGACAATACCTAAGTTTAAATTAATACAATTAAAAAAAGGTTTTTCAGCATTTCAAATTTATTTTAATCTGTGTTTCAAACATTGCCAAAATAATTAAGCTAAAACGACACTACATAAAATTAACGACACGGTCTTAATCGCCATAATAAAAAGCACGCATAACATGCGAAATGTCAGGGCTGCGACCAATAATTATAATATTTAACCCCCGTAAAGTTAGCATTGACCCACATAATAAAAAGTGTCGTTAACTTAGCTACCAAAGCCTTCGAAAAGCTCTGTCTAGGCTAGATTTACTACCTAAGCGTTACTTTAAAGTGTGTGCCATTTTATAAGGCTTCGTTGGCAAAGCTACATTTTTATATTTAAAACAACCGTTAACCCAAGTAACAAAATATTGGGAATTGGGCCTCCGGTAAACTCACTTACTCGACGAAACACAGCGCAAGAGCTATTTCACGTCTTCTGTGAGGCCGTGTTATTTCTCCGGTCGAGCCGAGCAATTCGTGCCCTGGCTCCGCGTCGGCAATAAGCTTTTTAATTTATAGTTATGTAATGATTTCTCTATTCATCTCGATGTTTGACGTAGTATTGATTTATGTATCTCGCCTTCGCACCAACATTCGTTTTACGAGCGTTACGTACGCACAGAGTTACGCACAACACTTATAATATAACTTTAATGTTGGCTTTAACCGTTTTGCTTTTGCCCGCGGCCGGCTTCGCTTGCTTGTAATTTTTATCGCGTAAAAAAAGGAATATTTTAGGAACATGATGTTTTTACCCGAATGCGCCAGAAGAATTACCCGACTGCTCCAGGGTTTTGTTTGTCGAGAGTATGTATGTATGTATAATTGTTTGACACGCTCTGCAGCCTAAACGGCTTACTGGATATTGATGTATGAGGTATCGTTACATTTGCCTTCATAGTGTAAGTGACACTCGGTACATTAAAAAATTTAAAAATGAAAATGGCAGATTTTGAATGTTAAAATAATGAAGTTCCGAATAATTTTTTTCCGGAATGAAGGGCTTTAAATAGAAATTCTAAAAAATATACATAACTTGATGTTTAAATTGCAATGATTCCTGCAGTCGGCTTTTCTGTTTTAGGACATTTAGCTTGTTTTCATCTAAATTTCTGCTACAAATTAAGTCGATTGATTGCTTCGTTGCTTAAAACAGCGTAGCTTGTAAAATATGAAGCTGAAATTTTGTGAATAATTTTTGTTAATCCTTGACCTGGGCAACTGCCACTAATATATGGCTAATATATTTATACGTATGAGTTATAAAACTGAGAAAATCTTATGAATTTTAATTGTATGTCCTATCAAAATAAGCTACGCTAAACTAAGTCACGTTTTTTTTTTCACCAAAACTGATTTGTTTATTATCTGAAAAAGATCATTGTCACAGTGTTTATAAAACATTCTTTAAATAATATGTTCATCACTTAAGTAGCAAAACTTAAGTGATGAACGTATTATTTAAAGATAGTTTAACAAATACTAAATCAATATTATGCGTTGGATTGGATCCAATATTTGACAAAAATCTGGCGTGTGTGGTAGCTATAAGTTTTTTCATAGACAACGGCAGAAGTTTTGTTTTATGAGGTCAAAGGTCAAAGGCATAGTATAGAAAATAAGCACAGAATAGTAGTCGGCTGATGCGTGAGGAATGTAAAACTACTTACTATATAGCTGACGAATATAGTCAGCTATCTTTTATAGGAGATGTGTCTGGCGATAAGAATTTAGGACATCGCCATAGGAATTTTTACTTGAATCATGTATTGTATGATAATAAGTTTTCTCGTCAGCTGTTTCTTGTATTTTTAACCGACTTCCAAAAACGAGGAAGTTATATGTTCGATTGTGGATATTTATTTATTTATTTTGTGTATGTTCAACCATAGCTCCGCCGTTTGTGAACTGACTTTTAAAATTTTTTCTTTGTTGTATAGGGTATTGTTCCGAATAAGTCCCATATTCACCATGGTGATGGCTGATAATGATAACTATGAGTAATCGAGGGAACTCCTCAAAATTTGTATGGAAACATATGGTGATTTTGGTTTTCATAGAAGCGTCCCAGGTATATGCTACCAAAAAGTATGATTTTGTACCAAGGTATACCATGGTTCCGAAGGTACTGAGAGAACTCATGATTCCTTACAGATACGACTCTGGTGTTTTCGGGCCTGTGTTAAGTAATGAACGTATATGCTACTACAATATAAAATTTATTCATAATCAACATCACTGCAATAACACCAGGCACCATTCATAATTATTCTATTATACCCAGAACACTTCAAATTTATAGGGAAATATGATTTTGGTTAAGATGGTTTTGGTTTCATGATAAGTATCCTAATCGCTTAGCACTAAAAAGTAATATTTTATACCGACGTATACCTACCATGGTAATGGAACTCATTATTCCTTAAAGATACGCGTTTGGAGATTACGGCGCTGTATATTAATCATCATCATCGTCATTGCTAATATCGCTTTATTCATCAACCTATCACTATTCAAGATAATTATTATGTCGCTTGTCGAGCGATTTTCAGTTTTAAAGCCGCCGACGCCGCCTATATTTGTCGACAACATCTTGTCGGTAAGCTAAAGCTTTAAGAGTAAGCTTAAAGAATAAATTTTATTTAATACTTTTTAGTTTCTTTTTTATTATTTTTGTTTTTTCCTTTGGAAGTCGGTTTTAAGTTTTTGTTAAAAATAATAATGTTATACCCTGTATAGATATCAAATGTTAAACAATCGACTCTAAGTGAACAACAAGTGTAGTGTGTACGCGGCGGGGTCGTGTACGGTGCGCAAAACCGCGCAGCGCTGTTCCCATGCTCACGTCTGCAGCGCGCACGTCCGCGCCCATTATCAATTAGAGTGCGCGCGCGTGCGCCCTGTCATTACTGACAGCGCACGAGCACGCACTTGGAAGAGAATTGACAGAACCATGCTCAGACTTTAACCATCGCGCGACAACGGAATACGACCACTGATACAACATTTATCGCGTCTATTGAACTTTGTATGTTGGGAAGTCGAAAATTATGTAGGACAATTTAGCGTATAGTGCATACGCACGAGCACGTACTAAGACGCAAATTGACATTAACATTGATATTTCAATGATAAAAAAGGTTTGAGGTCGAAAATGCCACGGGTCAGGCAAAATTTGACCGAGAAATTTACTCTGAAGTTTCGCTATTGTAACAAACCGTTACTGGTAAATAGTGTATTGGAATTAGACTGCTTTATTGCTATATCTATATATTAACCCATCACAATGTCAGACACATTTTAGAAATTGAAAAAATTCTAGGCCATCTAGAAAAATTGATTTCTAACAAAAGAAATAATTTACATACAAGATACAATATATTGTAATATATACATATTATTTTGACTTATTTGCTTTAAGACATAATATTGTTATTTTCCATCTTTTAGGTAAAGATGGACCAATGCGAGTTTCTTACGCCGGTTCTTCTCGCCGGCTTAGTTCCTGTACCGGTGATAGGCACCTTAGTCTCGACGTTCACAAAGTGTACTTATAGTAGTTTTTTTTAATAAAAAAAGACTTTGGTTTTTATTGATTTTCATTGAATTATAACTACGTCGTTCGTTAAATACACTTTTCGGTCACTAACGATATCGTATCATATTAAATCCATTTGACATTTAGCTTTTTCAAATTGAAAACAAAGTAACAATACTGAAACTTAAAACAAGATCTTATTTATTAAGGATAATGCACACACTGCATAACCTTTATAAATTTATCCAAAACTAACACCGAATTTCAGTAAATAAATGACAAAACTTCCTGACTAATGAATTCACAATATTCAAACTTAAAACCTAGGTTATATCTAGATAGAATTAGAATAACCTTGCTAAATCTAGGCAAAACCGATCCAAAAACCGAAAATGCCAATTAGTCCCGTTACAATGTCTGCACAGCCTAACTAACCGGTTTCGTTTTATTGCGAATACTAATGTGTCTGGCGGCAAAAAATAACTATTGCTAGTATAATTTATGAATATTTTTTGCATATTGTGTCTGGCTTTTCGGTATTTGTGTCGGTTTAGGCTGGTTACAAACTATATATATGTGTGTAGTAATATCTCAAAACGAATCCTCCTTTGAGTTTTGACGTTAAATAGATAGTTGACGTTATAGAGATAACTTACTCAAACTCACTCGGAACTCAGCACAGCGCTGTTTCCCGTCGGTCACTGTATATCTTCGGTCGAGTCGGCGGATTCCCTCTCTTGACCGTCCAAAATTAAACCTACGCTTGTGTGTGTATCACAGACCTCCTAAACAACTTTTCTCATGACGTTAATACGCATACTACATTCCTCGTTGCACCCAGCGAATACAGTAGTAACAAAAGAAAGTATCAAAGAATACTTATGTGTGTTAGTACTCTGGTTATCAATAGTTTAAACTGCATCATCAATCTTTACACAATTTTGGTCAACATGAGGAAGAAATTAAACAAGTTAAAAAATATGGTGTTTTCTATTAGAGTTTTTAATTAGAAATTATAATCAATTTCCACAACAAATTGAAATTGAATTCGTATTAGTTATATCCTGTTTATAAGAAGCGCCTTGTTGTCGCCGATTTCTTGAACATTGTGTAAATAATTTTTATTGATATACATTTTATAGAATTAGAGTTTATAGTTTTATACAATCGCAGCGTCGAGAATTTTTCCATACAAAAGTAGAATGTTACCTTTTCAGCGATGCTGCTTTCACTGCGAACTGTACACAAATTACAAGGCACTCATACTTATCCTGAAGTACCACTTTGTACTCGTATTTATTCATTCTGTATGTCGGTCTTCAGATCAACCTTACAACGATATCGAACACGTAGCACCTCTCTCTTCTTACATTAGACATTAACGCACTCTCCCGGAAAAGGATCAGCGCAAGCTAAAGAAGGCTGCTGATTCTCAGGGCCTTTAATGCCATTTACATACCAAATTTCTACACAATACGAATTGATTTAGTAACACACTCTCTGTAAATGCATGAGGCATTATTAGCTATATATAATAAACAACATTTTTAAAAATGTTATTGAAACTCCGAAGTAGCTCGGAGCACTGATAACGTCCGTAAGAATTGACGGAAAGATGAAAACTCGAAAGTTTAATGTAAAGTAAGTCTAAGATTTTAAACATTTATAAGGTGAAAATCAACATACTATAAAACAAGGAATCAACGTGTATGCCAATCGTCCACCAGGAAGTAATTGTTCATTCAGTCTTGTAAACTTAAAACACCCAGAAATATTTCACTCATCCCGACAATTACTCAAGCTATTCCGGCCAATTTCCACGGAATTATAAATACAAATAAGATTAATATAGGAGGACATGGCCCTTAACGAAAGCACGGTCGTGAGCGAGCCGCGTGGTCGTGAGAGCGCGGGAGATAAGTGCGAGGTCGCGGGGCGTCACGACCGCCAACCAGGCGCAGCCTTACGCAGAATACTGCACTAATTATTGAGCCTAGCCTGTACGATGACGATAGAAGACAGTCGAAGAAGCCGGATAACTAATATTTGGAAATAAACCCGTTTTTTGCACCAAAAATGTAAGTTCTTTGATGACGAAGAAAAGTTAAAAGATATGTAAAAATTACAAATTTTTACATGTCTTGTAACTTTCCTTCGCCAAAAACTGAAAACTCGACTGCAGGAACCATTGCAATTTAAACATGAAGTTATGTATATTTCTAGACTTGCTATTTAAAGCCTCCCATTTTTATACCCTACTCGACCTAAATGGGCGGAAAATTTTTTTTGAACCTCACAATTTACTTCAAAATCTGCCATTTTAATTTTTAATGTACCAAGTGATACTTTGCTATTAAGACGAATCTAATACTGTCAAAAAACATTACCCTCCTTCTGGCGTGGCTAACAATTGGTTTAATGTTGTAAAATGTTACTTTTCCGCTTCTTCCACTCATGTCTTCAATATTATGTCTATGATGATTGCTGTCGATGAAGAGAGTCTATAGATTGTTATTATGCAGTATGTATATAATATAAAACCCGAAAAATATTGTAGAGATATAAGTATTCGTACTAGGCCTTCATACTTTATCCTTACCATCCTTCATCCCTTTCTAATAAATTCAACGTCAAAAGTCAAAAGGTAAAACTTTTTTTTTTCTGTCTGTCAGTTAGCACTTCATAAGTCCTGAAAAAACATTTGCGCTATTACCTAATTTCACACTATGGATTTGCGGTGAACATCTAGTTATTAAATTTATAATTCATCAGGTTTAAATAGTACAAGTATACTGTTCTGTTTACTTGCAGAATATCCTCACTAAAATTTTGCAAACAAAAATAAAGTATATCATCTTTGCGCGTCATTATCAATTAGGATTCTTTAAAACACTCATTTTATAGCAAAACAATTGACATTTACAACAACATTGTAAAAATTAAGACGCGTAATTGACATTTTCCAGAATAATGTAGCGTTTTTACAACCAATTCTTGTGTCTTACACCGGCTGAGTGAGTAACAATTACTTTGTGTATTCTTAATTATTACGAGAATACTAGGTAGTAAATATCTATACTTACAAGGATAAAAGTCCTTGTCATACTCGTTATAAGAGTGACTGACCTACAATCGAGCAGTTTGCATAATATTTAGGGCCTGTTTCACCACTTACTGATAAAGTTACTGTTAGGCTATCCACAACTTTTTTGACAGATTCTCCATGCATCTAAGTAACTAAAAAAATGGTGGATGGACTGTCTGTAAGCGGTGAAACAGGCCCCTAGAACTTTAAACTAACTGCCGCTTTCAGAGATGAATATTAATTACTTGATTGTAATTCAGTGAGGATTTTGACATAAGCCAGATATTATTTGTGAAATTGTTCATTAAAGCTTCGGCCGAACCTGTGCGGTCAATGCGACTGCGATGCGGGAGCGAGCGTCTACCGCACCGCGGACGCTGCCCATGTTAATCAATGGTGCCTTGCACACCTTCGCGATCACAATGCAGGACGGCTGCATCAGTGAAACAGGACACACGCGTCTAGTGTCAGAGACGTGTACAATTGTGTCACATAACACGTACATACTCGTATATCCACAGCCGAACATTTAAACTCCTCGTTTTTGGATGTCGGTTAAAAATTGTTTGAGGCAATACGTATTTTTATATTTTATATTTGAATATTAAAAGAGTAGAGAAAATTATAAACCGGATTATTTAGTGGGGGTCTTAACATAGAAAAGGCACGTGCAAAAATAGTTTGCGAAAATGGCTTGCAAGCTATAAAAATGTATTTGTGGCATCTTGAAATTTTAAAAAAGGATTTTTCATCACTAAACAATATGTTTCCCAGATATCTATCTGTTTTTTTTTTTAACCATCCCGCTTCTCACCAGATAGATCTGCAATTCCGTATTGGGGTGTAATAGGGGAGATACATTACAAGGTTTCAGATTGCCTCAAATTAGTGACTGTTCTAACAAAATATGAAGTAAAGCAACCGCTTTACACACCGCAGTCGCACAGGTGTGCACGTTAAGTCCCACGTTGCAGACGCTCCCGCACCGTGTCCCGCGTCCCTCATTGCAGACACGCGGGTTTGGCCGAAGCCTAAATAGAATCATTATTAAATGACCTTGAATGCGGTCCTAGGATATCCACCTATGTAAATTAACGAATGGTGAAATAATCACTTCCGTTATTTCACCATTCGCTAATACACTTAACGAATGATGATGAGTACCTTTCAATGAATTCTCCTCATTTAATTTTTTTACTAATAAACCTTTTTGGCTATTTCAATAAATTTTCCCATCTTACTAGGTTTTTCTATGAACTTACTAATTTGTGAATTTTTTTCAACTTTTTCCACGTCCTTTAGATGATTTATGAAAATCGTACAAAGACTTTTATAACTATGACACCGGTATATAATACAGGGTGTACTTTTTATTACTAACAGGGTAACAAAAACAACTCCTTAGCTGCATCAGAATTGAAGCGTTATTTACCCAGACCTTTCTGTAATGACAATTGTGTAATTAGCCCAGACTTGTTTATAGCCTCTCTTACGTACAGTCCCGTAGCATTTAGCTGTTACCGTGCATGTGGATAATCGCAATTATTTCCCCTTTCGCACTTATAACTCATTATAATAAGATTAGCGATACGCGCGACTGAATTAAGTATTTTTATAATTCAATATTTTTGCGCATATTTTTTTTTCATCAGTATGTAGTTATGCATGATACAATGGGAGATATCCACTTAATCGCATTAAAATGTATGCGAAAAATACCAATAGCAGAAATAATTATTTGAATAAAAAACTTGACCTTTATCTTTTCAACAATGCAGTTCTCGTAAAATTCATGTTTAATATGAAATATTGCCACGGCAATTAAACCGCTCATGGTGCATGCTAATGTTGTAAATATCGCTGTCTCGTGCCCACTTTGTTAGGCATTTAAAAATAGTAGCCGCGTGCTCGAGTGGTATATATATATAGAGTCGTAAGTGCGTTGCCGGCCTTCATGAGGGAAGGAGAATAGGGATAGAGGGATTAGGGAAGTTGGGCCACCGATAAACTCACTCACTGAACGAAACACAGCACAACGTCGTTTCACGCCAGTTTCCTGTGAAGCCGTGGTATCATTTCGGTTGAGCCGGCCCATAATTAAATTTTTTATCTCATTTCTCGGTAATCGTGTCAGTCGACTGTTCCACTGGGTTACAAAAATAGTAGGTACAGCTCTCTGTACCTACTATATTTGCTCTTGTATATTGCTACGTAAGCACTTTAAAGTTACTCCTGCGTAACTGACCTCGTTTCTATGAAAATGGCTTCCGTAACCGAAACCGTGGAACTAGTTTCATAGACACATGACATATAGTATACCACAAAAAAAAACTCAGCTTAGTTCCACGGTTGAACGTTAATCTACGTTTTGTATAATTGCGTCCGCGTTATGTCTACGAATCCATCCCTCTTTTGCCATTAAGGGCCTGTTTTACCACTTCCTGATAAGTGTCGGATAGGTTATCTTACTTTTTTGACTTCCATACTTCATATGTCAGTTAAGTTGAGAACGCCTATACCAGTCTATAGCTTATATGACACTTGTTAGGAAGTTGCGAAGCCTAAATCTCCAAATAGTTTTTTAATCAACTTCCAAACAGGAGAAGGCTTTTCAATTGGGCCGTAAAATATTACATTCTTTTTTTTATTATCCTTCATTAAACTCGTATATACCAAGAAGTAAGCCCAAAGAGAACGTTCTGCATGAAGTAATAAGCTTCACAAAGTCTGCGTTGTTTGCCTTATTCGAGCGCCAGACTTTTTTGTGTTTCGAACGAAACATAACAAGAGTGGTTATGATTTCTCACAGGCGTATGAAAAAGTGTTAGTGCCAGTCTTTAGATAGGCTGTATGTGATAGTCTTCATTACAGCGTATTTGGATATATGGTTTTTCTTGATGTTATTGATATTTTTATATCAGGAATTTTGTATAACTCCGTTGCGCCAAAGTTCGTTTGTCGCGCGAGAACGCAATTTAGCCCGAAAAAATGTACCGTTCCCCGGGACTCAAAGTGTCTTCATACCAAATTTCTGCAAAATCGGTTCAGCGGTTTGGACATGAAGAGGTAACAGACAGACAGACACACTTTCCAATTCATAACACTAGTATGGATATTCTAAGAACTATAAACTAAATCTTCCATTAAATATGATAAAAATTTTGGATCAGATCGGACCACGAAATCACGTTCCCCATACTAATTTTTGCCCTCCTATTTACCCCCTTAGGAGACGAATTGCGAAGAAATTTCCTGTTTCTACGATCAGTGGTTTAGGCTATACGTTGATTCCGAAATGCATATAGTTCAGGACAAAGGATTTTACATAATGATATGCATAACTTTAAAAAATAAACTACAATAATATATTATGATAAAAAATAGGTGCTAAGCCTATTTTTTATCATATTATTTTATTTAACAATATCTGACATTGAATAAAACTGCATTATCTGTAAATACGCATACACTTATTTCTTAGTTCTGAGAATTATGAGACATATGTAGGATGTAGTCCGATAGCCTAAGTACACACGGAAATCGATTCGGTTTTAATCGACCTTTGAAACCGATCATCGCTTAGCCTAATTAATTATGTCATTCGAACTATGACACTTATTAATTCGATATAACGACAAAAACACTGCGGCACTTCAACAACGACGCGTTCGCAAGGTAAGTCAATTATCAAGTCCATACTAAAGTGGTAATGCACAGCTGATAGTTCCGATGCGTTTTACATTCGCGTCGCATTCGTTTCCGCATCGGTACATTGAATCGATTGACCACTGCAGTCGACCACCTACCGAGCCTCGAGCTCACGTGACGTAACCGTCCACACCGCCAATAATTATTTTCCAACATATCAATTATTACACAAAAATACATAAAACAGTAAGCGATTATTCTCAACAGTATATAAACAGACGGAATAAAACAACTTGTTTTTATGGTTACTTGGTTATGGTTACTTAACCATAACCAATACAGGATTCCGGGTGTCAGGGCTATTTTACCTTATTTTTACCAAATTTTATGTAAATATTCGGTAGGTCTGAAAATCGGCTACAATCTTGTAGCGGTCTTGGGAGAGCTCCTCCATAATCTATTTCCAGATGCTCAACAAAAGACCGCCAAGTAAGTATAACTGTAATAAAAAAAATATTGACAACTACGTTGATTAGTTCGAAAACTGTACTAGGGACTCAGTCCGACCCAGCGAGGACCTAAACCTAAATGACAACCTATTTATAACATGCTACGAACACTTATGACATTTTCGTACATTATGTTTGGCGATTCTACAAAGAAGCGAAACATTTAGGTCTTGGCTAAGCCCCTAGATGTAAAATTTGTTTAAATAGTAAACCAAAACTAATCCATAGAATAGCTGCAACGCTAATTAAATTACTAAGGAGAAATTGCTGTCAACGACCATCTTTTAGGCGCATCAAGGAAGATCTAACAAAATCACAAACTAGCTATCAATTAACGACTTTACTAATATACAGCCGCTTGCAAATAATTCGCCCATTATCCGGTTCTTGCTAGCGAGATCGCAAAACAACTTCAATATTATGAAAACTTTATCAAGATGTTCCATCTTGCAGAACTAGTAGTAATGAAATGCCATACCATGTACAGTAAAATTTATACTTTGTTTAAAGGTGATAAAGGTAACACCTTCGGGGTAAATCTGCATACAATGCCTTACCCCATGCACCGGGCACCGGTACGTTGTTTTGTTGTGTATGTTGTTAATCCGTGTATTAGACGTCACACATGTAATCGAACACTTTAGCGATATTTCCTTACATAAACTATATTTACGGCCGTTTATTTTTTACGAACGTTTTAATTGAGCATTGAAGTTTTACAATTTATGTTGCATGTATGTTTTATGCGAACGGAGGTACATAAAGTATCCTTTTGTCTTTCGTTAATAGAGATATAAGTTGAGTTAATAAGAACATACTTATGCAGCTTGTGCCTATAATTTTGCATCTGATTATTAGGCTAGAAGGTGTTAGTTTACAGCTAACTAGTTGGTGCCCGCAACTTTGTTGCGCAAAAATTGGTATATCACACGGGAACCGTATATTTGCCCGAGATAAAAAGAATGTCCAAACGTATTTAGCTATTAAACAAAAAAAGATTTATTAAATTTCGTCCAGTAGTTCCTGAGATTAGCGCGTACAAACAGGCAACTTTTTTTGTCGATATGTGTTCTATTACTGTTCCTTAGCAATGTGGGGGACATTGCTATTTTGAAAAAAAATTAGGTGTCCAGAAACTTCAATTTTATTGTTTTATAATGTGTATATACACTATTCAACTTTTGAATTATTAATTATAAGTTAGTTAGATGTTAGTTAACTGTTCTATTAAGAAAGATTGCGGAAGTCATCGGAAGTCAAAATTACGAACCTAAGTAATTTTGTTATGCCAAACCGTTCTTGGCCACCTGACGGCATATTGTCATATGACGTCAGGTGACCAAGAATCAATTTCTTCGATGGTACATTACTATCCCTACAATATAATATCAAGTTTTTAAAAGTTAATTAATAAAGTAAATTGCATTATGTTTAAAGGACAATGCGAAGTTACCCTAAGAAGTACCAGTAGGTTTGGAGGGTTGGTTCGCTTGGTATGAGTCACATGCGAGACATGCAACTGAAGTAAGTTTTTCACACGACATCGTGACTCACAAATCAATACGGCGCGGCCAATTCACACGCAGCGCTTCTCGAAATCAATCTGCTGATTCGAGCATTCCGCTCGCTTCGCGTTACATCCCACCTGCAGCTCGCAGGTGCTGCGACATCCAGATCCCGGAATGTTGCGTTAACGTAGACGGGGCCGGCGTTAGCCCTACCGGCACCCTGGGTCAGATTCCTTCGGCGCCCGTAACTTCAGTTTAACTACATGTGAAAGACAGCTAGATACCCCTTTATACGTCGTGCGGCTCCCTATTTTACCCGGCGACCCGGGTAGTTGCCCAACGCCGCTACTGAATTTAGTACAAACTCTGTACCTATTAGGGACAATTACATGCCCTTAGGCTGTTTGTCCACCAACACCGTCAGCCGGAGACGAAAATATTACAGCCGGATAAAAAGCAACTGTATGATATAGACTACAGGTTCCATTTTCCTCTACGCCTTTAATGACGGCGACAACATGGACGACAGAGCAATGTCGCTAAAAAATGTAACTTATAGCCTAAACCATAAAGTTGCATTTTATAGGGCCGAAATAATCTCGTTCTCGGTAGACGGTTTTGGTGAACAAACGGCGTTAATTATCACTAACTTTTGTTACACAATGTATCAGCTAGGCCGTCTAAGTCTAGAACTCTATCTATACTGTACGTGTATGCTGTTAGTTACATCACAACTCGGGCCGGTAGTTTTAAGGCCATGAGTTTGAGCAATAGCTAGTATTTGTCGATACTTGATAGCGTCTACGTAAATTTTTAGTATGGCACTTTTAGTTCCGCAAGTGACCGCTAGAGGCGCTGTCAAATGTTGCCATACTAAAAATTTACGTAGTCGCTATCGAGTGTCGATAAATACTATTGCTTCAAAGTCATGGTAAAGCCACACAGTCATAATTCCTTCATTATAATTTCATCACATTGTATAGATATACATTTCTCTAGGAATATACAGGCTGGAACAAGAATAAGTGATCATACTTTAGTGTTTGTATGTGTCCCTTATACAGATTTTACTGTTAAAGTAGCATGTCTGAGATCGAAAAACTTGTTTGAGTTTTGCATGTTGCAGGGGTGCTTGCCCATACAAATCACATATTTTTTTTTAGCTTCCAGCGCTGCTGCTTTTAGCGAGAACTCTGTGTAGGGGCACATACGATTCCTAAAGTATTACTTTACTTTAAACTTGCTATTCTTACTATCTGTATAAAATATCATGCACTTATACGAAAAGTTAGAAGTCAAAACATACAGTAAGTACCATCTACCTAAAGTTTTGCAGGAATTTAAACGACCGGCCTAACGGCAGATATATTTTTATAAACAATAAAATTATCACACAATGGCACTTACAAAACAACAATTCATAGTTTTATTCTTGTGCGTCATGCGTACGCAATTTTTAATTATATTTACCGTGAAATATAAAGGTTAAGTACAGTGCAAATATGCGAGGCACCTTTTTGTTCTGTTTGAGCACACCCGCCTGAAAACCCTTTAATCGCCTTCGTGATTGTAATTTTAATAGTGACGGGGCACAATAATGTTTGCTTGTAATACGTTTTTACATCTTGTAAATTAGCATTACAATGTGGCTCGTAAAAGTTAGAATTATGAATGATGTTAGACAATGCTAGCCCGGTTTACATTTTAATTGGGTGTTTACTGAAACACTAATCAAAATATAAATCGAGCTTATACATAGCCTATCTATTTATTTTAGTAAATTTGGACTATTTTAGTTTCTCAACCATTCCTGGAAACAAAAGGAATCAAACTTATTACCATACGGAAAACGATGCTTAGGTTTTAAAATTGATAGTCCAAAGAACGATTTTCCAATCCCCACAAAAAAAAACTTGAGCTGCAAATATTTTTTGTATCCAATAACGTAATAAATCCGCAGGCTATTCCCATGTTGGCAAAAATAACTAAATTTCAAATCAATAGTCCGTTTCCACTGACCCACTACGCCCGAACTGGGGCACTTCTCTATTAATACCGCTGCTTCGTCTGTCGTTTTAACAGACGCCAATTTTAATTTTAGTTGGATGAAACCTGAACAAGGAAATGCTTTTATTTTACAAATAGTCAAATCACGCGAGCGTCCATCGCAAGTGATCATTTTGCTTTACCAAACTTTTTGATGGTCTTGCGATTTGTGGCGAGTAATTTGGCTGTACCAATAAGATCCTCTAGTCAACACTTTTTTTCTTCATCGCCTCTTAAAAAAATCGTCTATGATGTGTATGAAATTCATAGGAGCGTTAGAGATTAAGGGGTTCTAAATTCGACAACCTAACCTAACCTAACAAAATTAAGTGATATTACTTTAGAGTATGTTTGTGACCCTCACTTAGAGTTCACTATGAAAATATCAACGATGAAAGTGAAAACGTTTTTAGGGTTTCGTACCCAAACGGGTTAAAACGGAACTTTATTACTTAAATATCGATGTCTGCCGGCCGTATGTCTGTTTATCTGTCGGTCTAAACCGACGATAAAATACCCTAAAATAAAATAAACTAGTTTTTTCAGTTTCTTCCTTTTTGATACTAGATGGCGCTGTAGGCGATAGTAGCCTCGCATTGTATAACTGTTCATTTTTCAGAACAAGTTATTCAATTTTTTTTGCTCTCCACTGGTACGAAATCTTTCGTACGCGAATCCAACTCGCACTTGGCCGGTTTTTTGGTAATTTGTGTCTGATTTGGATTTGTATGAACAAATCAAAACCTACCGTAATTGGGAATAAGCATGATATTTTATTCTTTTTTTAAATAAATCTATTATTATTGAAAAACGATGAAGTCCAATCAGTTTTTTTTTTTGTGAAATTGAAAACAAAAGCCTTTAAAGTAGTTACTTAGAAAGAGAGATCCGATATTAATTGTAACGTGTTCAAGTTTTGAGAGAAAGTGATGGGTAGAAAAACAATCGCTAGTATCTTACTTATTTCTTAAATCAAAGATTTTTTGTCATTCTGAATATCTTTTAGCCCACTATCATAATTTTGTTAACACGAATATTCACTACTTTCGCATTCCTTATTGTCATATTGCTTAAATGTCACGTATCTCCTGTTCATCCAGCCTATAAATAGCTGTTAACAGTGAAAAAAGTCTTTCTCATTTGCTTCGACGTCGAAAGACAATGAAGATAATGTGTACGAGTTTTATATATTGGAAGAAGACAAGCTGCGTAGCTTATCGTAAAAAAAAACTCTCGTGTCCCAATGTTAGTTATCTTTCAAAGCTTTAACGGCTTTACCGATTTTTACAAAAAAAATATGCGTATTAACAATCGACTAACATCTATTATAGGATTGTTCACCCTTAAAATTACCGTCCAATATAAAAAAATTATATATTATTATATCCAATTTGCATCTGACCTACTACTAAGATTTATACTTTTCAACTTAATAAAGAATAAACAAGTTTATTTAATTATTCTTGCCACGACTTTATTATAATATTAACAAGAAAAGAGTTTGTTGACTTCAGTTCTGCTTTGGTAGCACTAAACTGCAGTATAAAATAATGCATTAAAACATAAATTACAGAATCATTGGCATGCTGTCTGAAAATTTGCTTAGAAAATATTTTAAAGTTATACAACTAATTGGCAACGCCTTTTGTTACGACGATCTATGTTTATCCGTACAAAGATGAAAAGTAACCTTTATCATTTCCACGGACTCTACTTAAAATTATCTCGATTCCATCGGTCAAGCAAGCTATATGCGTTAGCTTACTGCGTTCATGCACACTCTCGCCTTTATAATATATTTTTTTACCTGATGGTTACCTGATGGAAAGCAACTACCGTCGCGCATAGACACTCGCAATATCAATAAAGTTGCAGGTACGTTGCTGGCCTTTGATTTAGTAAAGATTTACAAACTAGCTTTTTAACTATTTCTTCAACTGTAATCTGTCTTTTAAGTTTATAAACTTTTTATTGTCAAAGTTCTAGACTACTGGGTATTGAGTTTGTACTGTCTCGGGCTAGGCATTGATTAAATTTCGCCCCTATTCCACTTATCCTAAAACAAAATTGATCAACTGGAGAACAATCTTAAAAGAGATTAGCAATCTCGGCCCATGACGGACCACTCGTATTGCAGCAAAGTCACAATCATTTTACCTACTCCATAGCCTGTATTCCAATGAGATAAGGATGGTATTTAAACTGCGAGGCAAACTGAACTAGGCAGAGGCTAAGTCTCAAGAAAGTTCCTCTCTTTGTGCGTGATCTGACCCACGGCTTGACCCAGGGATCACGCTCATGACTGAGCCCTGAGCCTCCAAGAATAATTTTATAATACTAGATAACCCGACAGACGTTGTCCGGTCTTAGTTATGACTAAGGCAGAACAACTTCTGTCGGCAAACTGAGATGTAACCTTTCGAGACGTAGACGAGAAGATTAAAGAATAAGATTAATTAGGAAATTCATTTTGGCGTCCATTGCTCTAAAATTAGACGAATTTTTAATCGTCTCATAAAAGTATGAAATAAGTACAGATAAGGAGTATAGCTAAATTAATCACGGCAAAGTGCACGGTTCACGTGAGATATAAAGAATAATAACATATTTTGCGAAAGTTAACCACCACAAAACAATGCATTTAAAACGACGATGGACGCTCTAAAAATATTTTTAAAAGGGTTATTATTATGTTGGCCTTGCCGGCGGAATTATTTTATAAACAAATAAACACGGAAAATTCGCACACAGAAATAATTACATCAAAGAATTTTTTCAATTTTAATTATTTAAAAATAATGAACTCCATTAAGCTTACGCTCGTTGAATAAATTCAAGGGTATAGAAATAAAACACTCTTGATATAAGTATGTATATTGTACATGTCTAATGTGCACATAAATCGATTTACATAATGAGATATGATTACGAGATATATTAACGATTTACGATAGGTAACCGTTCTGAAAGCAAAAAATCCTTTAAAGTTACGCCATCCAATTACCGAAGTACATATTTCGGTTCGATATAATTTCTAGTCTCCTTGCACTTTTATTGCGTAATGAATGAAAGGTCGGCGCCCCACCCGGAGGGGGAAAAGGGGGGTGCAATACCACCCCCTCCCCCGTATTTCGGGTCATCGAGCCCGGCCCCGCTCTAACAAATGCTCAGAAATTCACTTACATTCATTATTAGCATCATTTTAATCATAATATGCTTATAAATATTGCAATAAAATGCTGTAGACTGGAATAAGGATTTGAATTTGTTGTTTTTAATGTGAAAAATTCGAATTATAATGAGATTGCAAATGCACGCATACGAGCTGTGGAAATTCCTGCTACATATTAAATATATAAGGGTTTTATTTTTACTAAAGATATCGAAGAAAAGAATAGAAGGAATGTGTAATACATTGACGTTTGATAAATAAAGTATATCATATACGATACTTAGTCCTAAAAGTAAAACTAAGCCCAGAACGTTTTTAATATGATTGCGTCTAGCTTTAGAAGCAAACGAATAAGGAGTGTTATATGTTTCACGTGTCGGTGTGTCTTTTGTATGAGTCTTTTGTCTGTAGTGTCATAGCTCCCGAACGATTTAAGTGATTTAAATTTGTTACTTTTTGTAAATTAAAGGTAACTTACGTACAAGTATTCTTTTATGTGTTTACTTAAAATGGTTTGAACCATTTTAAAGTTATGGGGATGAAAGGGGGGGGAAGGAGGAGTAACCGAGAGTAAGAAGTAAATAGTTTAGCTAATGTAATTTGTCGGTCGGTTGTTCATTTTTAGGGTTCCGTAGCCAAAGGTTAAAAACGAGACCCTATTACTAAGACTTCGATGTCTGTCCGTCTGACCGTCTGTGCTTCTGTCCGTCTATCAGTTCGTCTGTCTGTTTTTAAATTGTATCTCAAGAACGGTAATAGCTAGAGACATGAGACTTTCACAGAATACCTATTATTTGCTGCTATAACAATAAATACAAAAAACAAGATAAATTAAATATTTTTTTACGGAATAGGCAAAAACATGTGTTTTGCTAATTAATTTGTGCGCGAGTCCGGCTCGCAGTTGTTTTAATTTAAAGTTATATAAGTCATTTCTTGCCCAAGTTTCTGTAGCCCCCTATTGTTTCTGTTTGAGAAAAACTTTCTTCTAAATTTACCAATTCCATTCCTTATCTAATTGTTGTGGGTAGTAACTTAAAAATTAAATTGGTATATTTGCATAATTTAACATATAATATGCACATTTCAAAATAATGCACGCTTATAAAATTTTGTGATGTGAAACTTATTATCATACAACCTACCAACTTATGGTTTTATGGTTCACACATGGATCTAAAAATAAACCTAATTAAAATGTACAATATTATGTTGGTAGATTTATCGATGTAATTTATGTAAACAATAAATTAAAAATTCAAAAAGGTCAAAATTTTTTACAAACAATTAGTTACTCCTTCCCAATTTTACTCCTACAACTTTTAAACGGCTTAACCGATTTTCATTAAAACATTTTTAATAATATTTGTACTAAAATCACCTTTAATTATACGTCACAGTTTAAAACTATAACACCCCTCTTTTTGTCAGGACTCAAGGTTAAAAATATGTTTACTTGGTTCTTAAGTTTGCAGTTCTCAAGTTCTCAATTTTAGAAGTGTAATTGCAACTAATATTAACATTTTTTATTCATTTACACTTTAAATCTTAGTTGAATTATTCAGCATACATCTTGAAAATCGATAAAATTTGTATGATTGCATATGATATTACATTATAATAAAATAAGCTGTATGCGCATTGTAATACATCGAGTTAACCTTCTTAATCGGGATTTTTACGATAATAACAAAGCTGCGCATGCGGGTCTGTGCGGGGTGACGCGGGGCGGGCGACGCGGGGGCGGGCGGCGCGGCGGGCGACAGGTGAGGCGCGATAATCTTGCGCCCGCGCAACTACCAATAACGTGACCTTTCCGTAATTGAATAGGCATGCCCGATGCAACGCACGCACCGCACGCACGCGAACAAACATCTAATTTATACCATTTTTATTCATCTGCCACATAAAAATAACATTATAACATCTATTACCATTCGCCCGTTTGACTCCTACATGACATAATGATGAAAGTATGAATTATTACAACATCTGTTTCGCAAAAAACATGAAATATTCTCAAAGCAATTAATTGTTATGAGAAAATGTCCGCACTCGGTTGGGTGCAAGTAAGTTACGATCGGGAGCTAAAAATACCGCGTAGAACAAACCTACAGTAGACATATGTAACTATCGTGTACAATGGGGGAAATTGAAAGATAGACAGTTGATGGGCCTACGTCATTTGGTCGGAATATGTTGACATTTCACACGTAAGTCGTGATCGGTCGGCTGAGTTTGAAGTGACCCGATCAAATTGCTTAGGTTCACGGTCTGTATCTGTTTCAGCTTCTCTGAGTTTATACATCAATTTCAGTAAATTTAGCTTTGTAAGAACAAAGACTGAAAGGCCAATCTCGAAAAGGAAGGGTCTATGCAAAAACGCGTTATTCACAACTTATTAAGCTGTTGAAGTATCAGTTACACGATATACGAAGTGGCAGAGATAGTTGTTGGGCGTCCATTAACAACATAATTGATAGACCGGAGCCGCGCGGCGGTAATCGCCCGGAAAACCACTTCACTGGCCGCTGAGCATTTCGATTTTTCTCCTTTGATGTGTTCAACAATGCATGCGCCGGCCGCTTTGGTGGAGCGGTCAGCGGATGACCACGGATGACCACGGCCGGAAACGTGTGACCACAAATCGAGAAACGTATGCATTCTAATTGATTAAGTATCTAGACCGATAACGCCTAACAGTTGTTTGATGTTTGCTGAATGCGAAACATGTTTAAAGAGGTACGGAAAAATTTATACATAAAATAATTAGATTAAAAGGAAACAAATGAATAAGATAGGCAACAAAAAACAGAACTAGGATTCTCTCTTTCTGGAACATTATTATGGTGCCTAAAATCTAGCATAATTAAAAATATTTAGAACCTTGGGAAAATTGAAAGAGACGCAGTTGACGGACTTAGGGCCTGTTTCACCACTTACAGATACTCTATCCACAACTTTAAGTGACACATTTTGTATAGAAAATCTGTCAAAAAAGTTGTGGATAGCCTAAAAAACTTTGTTAGTAAGCGGTAAAACAGACCCTTATACTCTTTACCTATCGGCTGGATTTGACCAAACGCGACCAATTTACTTAGATCCGCAATCTGGCTCCATTTCAGCTTTTCTGATTGTACAACAAATCCTAGTTTGATTGCTATCCGATCAGTGACAAATCACTTACGGGCTTAAACCCCTTAATAGAATAAATAAGGCACCCAAAAAGTTCGGAAGGTCAATTTTATTGATAAAACTTTACCCGACATAAACTAAGCACCTGCCGAGTACAAATGTATACCACCCACGTGAAACCCTCCAGAGAACTTCAATAAAAGTAATAGAAGTACAAACAATTTCATTCTTAACGGTAATTTCATTATTAACGGTAATTTTATGCAAATACTGTCTTTACATTAAAAGCTTGCGCCGATTATGTTTAAGGTTTAAGAATTACTAATTGATATATTTAATAAATATAATTCATGTGTCCGCGTCTTTGTCACTGAACTCCTCCCAAACGACTAGACCAATTTTTATGTAATCTTCACAATTTGGTCTACTGGAAGGTGTCTTTAACTGATTTTAGTAGGTGCTGATGGCAGCGTCATCCTCTAGATGGCGTTACCATATGCTGTACTAAACTGTAACAGCAACTATATGCCAAAAAAACGAACTGGATTCGCCAGAAGACGTTTTAATACTCGTGTAAATCCGAGCGGGCCTGTTTTATGTATTTTCGATTAGAATTTACGTTGCTGTATTAAAAAAAGAGAAGTTGATAGGTTACTGTATCAGTGAGTTGCGGTAAGCCCTTTTGTGCTCACAACTCTTCCAGGAGTAGAGCACCGTGGGGTTTTTAGGTAGGCCATGAGAAGTCTCATGTACGGTACCCGTAGCCCCCAATCAATCAAATCAAATCAAAATCTTTTTATTCAAAATAAGTACTTTAAGTACACTTTCTGAACGTCGAGATTACGGCGCCTACCACCGGT
>JAOTAV010000157.1:0-10771 GCA_026546445.1 Cyclargus thomasi | reverse complement strand
TTAAATTCCAATACAATACAAGATTTTGTAATTTTAGGATGCATTTGCGTAGTGAAATTGTAGTAAATTTACAAAAAAAATTTAACAGTGTATAGTGGCATCATAAACAAGTAATGTATCTGATATATAGTATAGAAAACAATTTGTTACGAGAGCTGTAAGTAATGATGCATTTAAGTTGCAGTTGACTCCGGAATTTCTCGTAAATCAGGTAACAACGTATTAGCAAACTTCGTCACGATCGATGGTCAGACGGTAGAAACAGCTGCACGCTGCTCGCTTCCTTTTGCCTCCCAATTATTTAAAATTCGAACACCCGAAAAATGTAATGCGTCTCATGAAAAGAAAACGTGTCCTTCTAAGTTATTATTATCATTATTATTATTTTAATATTTATGTTATATTTCGATTAGAATATTAAATTGTGTTTTTGTTAAATTCAGCCTGTTGGGTTTGTCGTGTTGTTGTCACCTTGACAATGGAACCGTGGTTCCATTGTCAAGGTGACAACAACAAGACCAGGTACTGCGGTGTGGTGTTACACCTGAGTGTCACTCCATTTCGGCATTGAACAAAACACTGCCTAAATATCTTTTTAGAATTGTCTTAATTGTTTTGTTTCCTCTTTTGCGTTTGGTATGTTTTGTTTTTTTTAATTATTCATTTTAGTTGAAGGTACCGAAATTTTGTTAAATTTTTAGTTTTAGTGTATTTTTTTTTAGTGCACGAATAAATGATTATTTATTTAGTTTATCTTTCTATGTGCTGTGTATTGTCGACTCACGGCATGGCATTGCGTCGACGATTTTGCATAGTAATATGTGTATAGTATGATGTATTTAAAAATAGTAATGTTAATATAGACAGTAACAAAAATGATATTTTAAAATTAACGCCATCTATGAGTTGAATTCGACAACAATCGCATTGAGTATCCACATTCCATATTTAACTATTCAGAATCGTAAAATTTTCGTAAAAAATCTCGCAAGCTCTTTTAAAGCTACCCTTTTCGCTAGTGGATGAGTGTTATTGTGAATACGCTCAAGATTGGCGGTATGGTTCATTAACCTTCCGTCAAAAGATTTATCATTTCCATACAAAACGCGATTGTTAACAAAGTCACATTGTGATTGACAATCTATACGAAATAGAAATTTGGTACAGGGTTAAAGAACCATACCGCCAATCTCGAGCAAATACATATATCTACGTATATCATTGACACATCCAGGTGTAACGCGGCTCCAAAAGAAACAAACCAAATAAGGCGCTGTAAGTTTGTAAACTTAGCAGGTTCAGGGGCGATGAATCAATGCGACATTTGACGAGTTTAATTCCCCGTTGATTTACGCGTTAAACTACCCCCTAATTAGTACGGTCAGATCGAAATTCTAACTTTTCTTCATTTAACGCCTTCTGCCAAAATTTTGTTTTAAATTGACTAATACCACAGTTAGGATTACGTTCACCGTATTTATAACTTACTTGTTGTTTTGAGCGAATAGTTGATAATGAAAACATTTGCGAGTAAATTATCCTACTCTAAAAAACCTTCTCGTAGAAAACACTTCGTTTATATATATTCGCAGAAATCAGTAATATTGTTTTATTATTAATATGAAAAAAATAAATGAAGTCGCAATTTTTAAAATAATATATAAGAAATGTAGACATCTCTAGCAGTCAGAGGATAACGTGATGAAAACAGTAAAAACAATAACAAATACAGTGTGGAGTCCAACAGCTGGACACAACAGTGTAACGTTTCGTGTCGGGAAAAGGCCCTGCACGAAATAGTCCGAGAGCCGAAGGGGGAGAAATAGAAAATTATTTACAAGTCTCTCCCGCTTATCACGTCGGGGTGAATAGGCGTGACGTATGGCCCGCGTCACGCTCAGTTAAATAACTCGGCTTTTTGTTGGCTCGAACAAACGATGTTTTCGTTTTTTTTTTAATTTTCGGAGGATATAACTTTGTGGATCAGTTGTTACTAATTTATTTATTTAGATTTGTATGGTTTTTATGAAGTGCTACTAGTAAGGTTGAAATATTTTTAAAACCGTAAATATTTTAATATACTATCTAATTTTATGGTTTTATATATTAAAAATATAAAAACACGCCTTGAATACACACGTTTTTATCACAAATAGGAATAATAACATAAAAAATATTGATACTGATAAAAAAGTAGAATTCCTACGTTAGTTATAAAAATAATAAACATTTATTTAACAGACGAATAAACATTATACAATATTACAACAAAAATATCATCAACATAGAAGTGAAAAACATACAAGTAAAAAGAAAAAGAAATGCGCTAGAAAGCGCATTTGGTACGCTGATTTTTATCCGAAACTTATGAGATATGTCATACACCCTAAAAATGGAGGCGTCAACACCAAGGAACCTTCTGAATTTTCGGCTAAACGTAACAAACAAATAAAATTAATAGGACAAGATTACATCGATATTGTGACCATGGGACGGCCATCATCAATCAAGCCGTTCAAAAGTAAGAAAGATATAACCTAGTTACCATTGTCCCCCGCCCGTGAGATATGAGCCGTGACGTTGACGGATCCCCGCGGCATAATGACGTCAGGTAGATCCGGACGACGGATCTTAAACTATAATACTACAGCAACCTGAATTTTAGTATCACGCACTAAAAAAAATACGTGGTAGAGATTGCTTAGTGCTTAGTATAAATAAGTTTGCCCTTTTGTTGTTAAGTTAAAGAAACTGTATCGACTTGAAACTTTGTAGTTTTATTATGGATCGTTTTCGCAAGTTCAACTTAAAACAAGTGTATAAAAAATGGAGGACACAATCACATAGAGTAGAGGAGAACAGACAATATTTTTTCTGTAACTCTATGGCATAGTGTTGCCAAATTATATATTCCTAACTAAAGTATATACCTTGCTTATCTTTTAACACTTTTGAACATGATTAATTTATCATAGTTTCTCGTGTACGTATCTTTTGTGATGTAGTTTTTGGTTTCCAAAAAAGAGTTTTTATTATTACATTATAAAAGATAATTTCTTTTCTGGATTAAAACCAATAGTAATGTGTATACAATATTGCATTTTGTTTTCAGTTCATTCGTAAAGTAAGCGTTATGGTTACGTAGATTTCACATATTATAATATCTGCTGACCACCTTTGAGCTTCATCCTCATATCCTGAATACAATGTATTTGGGTGAATCGAATTTTTCTTGTCTAGGGACAAATCTTTGGATAAAATGTCAATTAGCGTATTTTTCATCGATAAAATAAGTTTACTCGATAGTCAATGAAATATCTTTACCGATAATTTACTAAATAAATACTAAATCAAAACATTTCTATGCATAAAGTCGGTGGTACAGGGGACAAAACCATATTTTCATAAAAATCCTGGTCATTTTTTGTCCCCGGGCAACTGTTTGTAAATATATCAAAACTGTATTTTTTTCTGAAACTCTCAGTTATAATATTGGTCTATGTATTAAGGTAATGTGTATATGATTAGATTTAAGTTAGGTATTAGTAATTATTAGGGTTTAAACTCGTAAAGATAGAAATTGCAGTACAAAAAAAGTCTGGCTATGTAAACCTTTCGGTTCAATAAAAACATCAGCTTTCAGGCTTATACATGGGCTGTCGGGTTAAGTTTACCTCATAAAAATATGTTAAAATGTTAAGCACATTCTCCAAAAATATTATAAGTTATAGAATGATCATTATCCTTTCGTTACTAGCGAGGACTTTTTCCCAAAGGGTAATAGTTAATCAGAAAAAAAATGTACCGTATACATCGGTTTTTCGTAAAAAACTGGAATACCTACTAACGAAACTAACGGTTACGATGAACGTTTTTTTAAAGAAATACAATATAAGTATATATCCCTATGGATTTTAATTTCTTATTTTTATTAATTAAATATTAATTATTTTCTGTTAGTGGGAGATTTTCGAAACTCCGAATGTATGGTCAAGGTCGTTGGAACATGTATTCCCCTTAAAGGCAATGTCATAAAAATGACAATGAGTTGGCATCTAATTTACAAGTCACTTTACACGTCACAGAATTTTAACAAACATACGAACAAGCCAAATCATATTGATTGTATATTTTGTACTGGAAACAGATTTGAACATTAATTCAGGACTATTCACATGACGACTGAGTTCATTTTAAGACGTGACTAGTCAATTCCAAGTGTGTAAGGATGTTAGTTATTCTGACGAGCCGGCGTTGATTAGAGCTAATCACCGCACATAGAGCACGCCATGCATACCGGATTACACGAAGTTAATTGAGCATGGGAATTAGAGATGTTTGCGGCATGGCGATCACTTATCAGGTGGGCCACAGATTCTTGAAATTTCAGAATGACGTCATTTCGAAGTTCGCTCTATCACTAATTTCACGATCACTTTTGATCGATTTTGGCGTTACATTGGTCGAAGTCAAAGTGTTTTTATTTAAAATAAGGACACTTTTTGAACGTCGAAATTAACCGAACTAAACCAGAGTAGACATAATCATGGAGCACGACCACCAGGGCCCGACCCAGGGCCCATATTACGACCTCTTATTCCCAGCCAAGTTCCAGCCAGTCAGCAGTCACCAACATGTTTTAAATCCATTCATAGACAACCAAACTAGTATCAATTCTAATACGAAAAAAGAACAAGGCAATTGTTGGCCGTATATTGAATTGCCTGGAACCATGCAGGTTTGTAATGGTCATAATAGCCTCCCAGGTCGTCGCGAGCACGCGAATCCCGCCCGCAGAAAGCAGAACTCCATAGCGACGGAATGTCACCCGGCTTGCTGATGGATATTCTAATATGCTGTTGATAATTGGCGATTATAAACGATGACGTGTACATACTCGGCTCTGCTCGTCGATCATTGTCTGTGACCGTATTTGATCAACTCATTAACTTAGTACTACGAACGATAATGTGGATGCTGTCACGGTGATCGTGTCGACTATCCCTATAAAAATTATGCCATATGTTGCCCAGACGCAATAAAAATTATGCCCGGGATAAAAATTATGCCATATGTTGCCCAGACGCAATAGTTATTAGGCAAAAAAATTATTCAAATCTAGTCAAGTAGTTCCTGAGATTAGCGCGTACATACAGACAAACAGATGACTTTTTTTATCGAGATGTGTTATATAAGTTATATAACACATGTCGACAAAAAGTTGTCTGTTTGTATATTCATTAGCCACCCCACATTGATTATTTTGCAAAAATATTGAATGTACAGAGACTTAAATTTTACTGTTTTATTATTTATATTTATTTATAACTAGTACTTTCCCGAGCTTTTACCGCGTGGAGATTAAATGGGAAAATGTTTTTGTTTATTTCTTTATTTATTATTTTATTTCCTCGACCTAACGAGGCTACCAATCGACTTGAATTTTGGCAGACTTCATTGAAACTATGAGAAGTTGCATATACTATTTAGGGTGCCGAAAAAACATGCTGTTTCAATTATTTTTTTTTCATATTCTACGTGATTTTCTAATTACAGTAGAGAAAAAACCGCTGCCGAAAGCTAGCAAAGCAAAATTAAATATCTATTACTTCTGTCACATTTCTACTGTGTCGTACACTTATATTACCAAGACGTCAGACGGCACCTATATTACGTATACGGTAAACCTACGTGTCTCATTACTACGTGGCTTTTTATAACCGTGTACAAATAACTAATTGCCTCCCTCAGGCTTTGTGAAGGGTCTAATTAGTAATTAGTTCCGTCGGTACGTCGGGTTCGAGCCTTATTTCAGAAGGCTTCGTTACCGACACTATTGTGAAGCGAGCCTAAGAAGGATTGCTAATTATTTATAATCCACAGGGAGACATCGCAGAAGAATAATTTCGTAGATTGTAAACGTAAAATTAAATAATAATGCAAAAGTCTATTAAAAAAATTAATAAACCAAATATCTAGGATTCAGTAAAATTAAATAATAATGCAAAAGTCTGTTAAAAATTTTTTATAACTAAAACAACATCTAGGATTCAGTAACATAAAGCAGGCAACATTTAAAACACTCTACAAAAATTAGAAAAATAAATATTTTTTTTCAAGATTTTATTACTTCTTAAAAGTACTCGTCATGATTAATCAAATAAATCTAAACTAGATGTGGTCACATTATTTAATTACGGATTCTTATACCTTTAAGTTCTTTAATGAGATCAGCCTCCCTAGACAAGTGGCAAGCGATTAACGTTTACGATAATCGCTTCGCTTGTTTTGTATGGGATTGACATATTCCAACTCGACTACATCACGTGAATTCTCATTCGTCTACTTCGCTTGCCTTCTACTTTCATAAGAAGTGGGCATGTGAACACGAGAAATTATTTAAAACAATAACAGAATTCCAACACAACTTCAAAGTCATCAGAACACTACGGTTTGGCGAAAATATTTTGTGAGCTTCAAATTTTCTCGGCGCCTTCATCAAAACTGACGTTATTCTTTGTGGGCTCCAGTCAAAGTATTACTTGATAGACACTTTTACGATCGTTCGAAAAAATGTCGTAAAATATTAATATTGTCGATAAAATACTAGGACGTTTAGTTTTGAATAAGATAGAACAACGTCCGTCGGAAACTCAGCTTATCATTCTAAACATTCAGAGAGATCAAGCAGTATACGCGGCACAAATCAAATTTAAAATCGGTTTCGTAGCTCCTAAACTAAAGAACCGACATATACAGGGTCTAACCAAAGTGAGTGATGAAATTTAAGGGTTCGTAAGTGTCCCTTGTGTAGATTGACTGTCTTATTTGCAGCGCTGATAGCAAAAAAATGTGATTTTGTTTGACATAAGTTTTTCCATATAAACCACAAAAAAAAACGTTTTTCCTTTCAGCGCTCCTATTTTACAGTGAATATTAGATACGAGACACATACCCACAGACCCCTTAAGTCTTAATACTTACTTTTGTTACATCCAGTATAGCAAACGAACAATTTGACACGGTTTTTTATATAAAAGCGTTAAATTTTACACTTTTTTGGTAAAAAGTGGGCCGGTGCGAGAGTTTTTACGTCGATTCTTCTCATTGGGTAGATGCTGAACCGGCGCGGTGGTAGACACAGTGGTTTCGACATTTGAAAAGTATAGTTTCACTGTTATCTATTTTGATTAAAAATATTTTCTATCTTTCTTTCTAACACTGAAATATTAACAGAGATAATAGACATGATAAAACTGGCGTATAAATTTAATTATCCTTCGAAAACAGTTTCTATACTTATAAGAATTCTATGTCATTTCCAAGGCATACTTTATTTAGTATCATTTAATAGAACGGCTATGAACGTAACGAGGCAACACATATTTTAGAGCAATATTTTGTATTTTTAATTTTAGGGCCTTACTGATAAAGTTTCTAATAGACAGTGGCCTAATTATACGTTCGAAGCTCGTGGTAAATTCGTTTTCGTTCCACTATGTCAATCCCATACAAAAACACGTCAAGCGATTATTGTAAAACATGATCACTCGCCACTTGTCTAGCGGGGGCCCCTTCCGGCTGGGGGCCCGTGGCATTGTGCCGGCTTGCCACCTTGTATTTACGCCACTGCTGCTAGACTTTCTACAACTTTTCGTAGTCATAGTAAGCGGTGAATTAATACACTGCCGGTCTATCCAAGAAATACAAGAAAAGTTGATGGACACCATCAGCAAAACAAAAGCCGTCGAACGATCAATTTACTTCGCCACGGATTTCAAAGACGGGTTAAGTGCAGAGTAATGAAGCGCAGAGACAGCGTGGGGTTAACAGCAGCTCAATCAAGTCTGTACAAAATTAATATGCCGGTCATTAAGTACCCATTACCCTAATCACTGCTGGCAAAAAACTAGCCACCTGCGCTAAGTTACAACTACCCACACTCCGCAGGTGAAGCTCAGTTTATCCGCTGCAGTTTCTTGTGTTCTTGTTTCAGTTTGAAGTAATTTTTTAAATTTTTAATTAATTTAGGCGATAGTAACTATACTGGAATGTACGTTGTCATTTACAATTGCATGTCATTTTTATGATATTTAGGGGGCAAGCGAGCAGACGGATTGCCTGATGGAAAGCAACTGCTTTCGCCCATGGACACTCGTGACATCCGAATAGTCGAGAGTGCGTTGCCACCTATATGAGGGAAAAGGGAATCAGAATAGGGATAGTGGATTAGGAAAGTTGGGCCTATTGCATGATTGAGTAAAGTGCATATTGCATGTTTGTGTAAAGTGTCGGTGGATGTGTATGATTTATAAAGTATTTTCAGAGTGAAGGACTCACCTAATACTATTGTGCCTGGGACAGGACCTTAAAATGGCCGTAAGGTTGCCTAAACGTATACAGGATTCTCACAACATAGTCGGCCTATTCCAGAGCATTTAAAAGTTCAATCGGTCTGGGACCATTTAAATCAAATCAAATCATTTATTTCAGCCATCACAGACCCATACTATTAATACCTTAAAAGTAACATACATATTCTATATTTTAATAGATACCCTTTAATCTAACATATTGTACATATTTATATATCCTTAAAAACTAACTTTGTCACGTGTTTTCGGTGACGTGATGCACTTTGTTCCGGAGACTCGGCCAGAACTCCTGCGCCTCGAAGGTCGACAGATGATTCGTCGGTAGTCTCACCACAAGGGAACTGAAGTTGACCTTGTGGCGAGATGCAGACGCTCGACCCTCAAGCGCAGTATCGTCTTCTCGATGTAGTCCACGACGTCCTCGACCTTCATGGACCAGTGCAAGCGGGACCAGTACAGGGACGTCGCAGGGACCTCGCTCCGCAGACGCAGCTCCGGTATATATGGTGCAATGCCGCGATGGTTGCGGGCGGCGGGTTTCTTCTTTCAATTCAGGTGCGGATTTTCTTAAGATGTTTCTTTTACCGTACGAGCATCCGGATTATGTACATGTCGATCAAAAACAAATATTTCAACGGTACACGCCTCCACCCGGGTTGGACCCTGTTTTTTACACCGAGAAAAGGCATTTTTAAGCATCTTGCGGGGGATGGGGATCTCGTCCGCAAGTATGTGGGTCTCTGCTGCGTGGAAAGATGGTAGTAGACACAGTCTCCGCCCACTAAAAACTCGGCGGTACTCCACTTATCGACCCAGGCGGGTCCTGGGATCGCGTGAGCTTACACCACGACTCCGCCGGTCTACTTTGGTGCAGGCTCTTCTCTGCGGGGGGGCACTAGATCCCCCAAGACCAGTCAGAGGCCCGCTCAAGATGCTACCCAAAGGTATGCTACCCACTAGGCTACAGACGCTCCAACAATTAGCCGTTGAAAGAATATAGTCCGCTTTAATTATGAATTTTTAAATTCGTCTTCCCTAAATCTATATAATATTGTCTCAGCATTTACTCATTCTCAAATCTAATACCGATTTCTAATATAGATCCTAAGTAGATATAAAATCATTTCGTTAGAACAATGCTGATTCGGTGGACACAGATGTTCAATATTTGGACAAAGAAGAGGTGCTGGATATTGCAAAACGCTTCGGTCAATGCAAGATAATGTTTGGCTTCTTATCATATTGTTAGGACTAGTAAAAATGGATGCGGTAATATTAGTCTTTTTTTAGAAAATTATAAAACACATGCGAGAAACTTGAATGAAATTCTAAATTTGCACTAATTATAGTATTGCTTTAAAATTTTGTGTATAATGAAAAAGCTTTCATAACTTTCCATTTGAGTAAATGATCAATTTAAACAAAATTTATACTCATTTAAAGAAAACACAAACCGAAACAAATAAATGGGTATTTTCCTTCCTTCCTTCCTTCACGCCCACACGATTCAACCAAATATATGGATCCATCCATCCATCCATCCATATACACTTACCACCTTATAAAAATATTTAAGCAATGTTTAACTAATTAAGGTTCGCTGTCTCTTTCTGTCGTGCCGTTTTCAATATTCTAGGTAGGGACAGAATCTTGATTAGTTAAACACTGTTTAAATGTTTTTATGAATAAGGGGGTTAGTTAAAAGGATAGAGAGTAACATAACACACTTACATGCGTAAAGAGAAAAGTGAAGAGTGTCATACAGGTATGGCAAGACAACAAAAATACACATTTAACAATATCTCAATTAACAAAATATAAACGTTTATGTTTTATTATTTAAGATATTTTTTGTATCACACACGTCGCCAAAAAAACCATTCAGGGGCGTCATTCAATTAAAAACTACCGCGTCCATCGCTTACAGCGATTTCCAATTTGCATCGCATTTGACCACTATTAACATTTTAATCAGTAATTTACATAATTAAGCAAATTCATTCAGAATTAGCCGTAGGTGGCACGGGCCCATTATGCTAATCGTGCCTCCTGATTTTGTTTACAATCACTTGTTTTAACGTTTACTTAAAATGCTAATTTTGTACCTCTCAAAATTTCTGCGAGTACTGACCAGCGGTCCTGACATTTTCATAAAAACAGATGATAATGGAATATTTTGAACTTGTGTAATTTTAATGGTAATTAATTTATTCTAAGCACCTTCATCACCAGAAGAGAGTGGTAGTCAGTGGAGGTCATGATAGTGTAGTGGTTTAGTCAATTGAAATCAGTACTATCATATAATTATAAAAGTAGAGTTTTTGGCGGGGATTTCAGAGAGTGACGTTGTGAGTTTTGTATTTCTTGTTAAATTTGTGTTATTCCGGTGTTTAATG
>JAOTAV010000156.1:0-10774 GCA_026546445.1 Cyclargus thomasi | reverse complement strand
AACCGAAATAACACAAATTTAACAAAAAATACAAAACTCACAACGTCACTCTCTGAAATCCCCGCCAAAACTCCTATTATGTAAGTTTCCTCGTTGCGGCTACCGTTCAGATCTTAGCAAAGAGGTTTTAATAGATTAGTTGTTTTGCCTCGATTGCAAAGTCGTGTGACGATTTTAAAGGGACAGCGAACCTTGAATATTTAAACATTACTTAAATGTCCTTAAATATTCTTATGAATAAGGGGGTTATTACGAGATGTAAGTTAACGAATGATGATGATGATGATCTATGATGTCATTGTATCATAGCAAAACCTTTTTTCTAAGATCGAACATTAAGCACTCTCCCTGTAAACGTTTAAAGAGAGAGAGACATGCAACTCCTATGATCTTGCAAGTCCATGAGTGATTGACGGTAGTAACTTTGTATCAGGTTTTTAGAGCGTCCGTGGCCTAGTGGGTAAGACCTTTGACTCGCACTCGAGAGGGTGCAGGCCCGAACCCCGGTGGAGGCGTGTGTGTATCAATGAGAAATTTTTCGATCTTAAGGCCATGCTTTGGCACGAATCGGCCGGACTTTGTAAGAGTGATTCAGGATTGCGGCGCTAATTGTGGTTTCCGCCACTTGTTTAATATGGTTAAATTGAGACACTTATTCCTTTTTTGGAAGTCGGTTAAAACTATTACATAAGGAATCATTTATAAAGTACGTCACACGTAAAGAGGGGTTCGTCGAAGTATGACATGGCGTGACAAAGGGGTGGGGTGTCCTCGGTTTTGTGACATATCATTTCAAATTTCGAAATAGGAAATATTTTTGTGGTTAAAATTTTTAGGTGTAAAATTGCAAATTTTCTGACGTCACAACAGGGGATCTATAGAAATGTTACCACCTCTGACAAGGATGGATCTAAAACCCATGAAATTTGTGCGACGAACTTAATGGATGGTCCCTAATGCAGCGAGCACGTAGAACTATCCGTTAGAACTGCATCTCCTGCCCTCTTCATCATAATCTGGACAGGTTGGAAACATAATTATATCGCGAACAATTCCTAGGGAACTTAGCTTATGAATAATTCACGGAAGCCCGGTAGAAGTTTTCATATTATTGAGCGTAATTTTTTAACCGAGCTTAAACTCACAAATGGTTGAACTTTGTCGGAATAATAAATAGTTGATGGAATCAGCATCACGGAGTACCTCAATTCTGCTTTAGAATGAAGCATTAATGCGGTATCGTTTTCTGTTTGCTATTAACAAACTAATAGTATAAACTTAATTTCACTTCTTAATTAACCCCCTTATTCATTAAAATATTTATGCAACGTTCGATAAATCAAGGTTCGCTGACCCTATCGTGTGATGTTTTCAATATTCCAGAAAGGGACAGTAAACCTTGATTAGTTAAACATTGATTAAATATTTTTATAAATATGGGGTTAGTTTTTAACGTATATTTTACGCATGTCTAGAACTTTTGCTTATTACAGATTGTAACAATTAGTTTTTAATTTTATGGGCAATCTCTTGACGATGGGGCGCTTTTACAAACAAATAAAAAAAAACTCCATCAGCCCTGCTACTTTTACAGTGAACATCTACATAAGGGATCTCACACGTTCAAGTATTATAACTTTTTATTACACCTGCTATATAGATTACTAATTTACTTTTTGATAAAAACCTATTAATTGTATAATTGGGGAAGGAGAGCCAGGTGACGGGTCTACATCATTTGGACGGAATAAGTCAATTACATGTAAGTCGCGATCTGTCGACTGAGTTTGACATAACCCGACCAAATTACTTAGATCCACGATCTGTATCTGTTTCAACTTCTCTGATTGAACATATTATTTTGAATTAAGGTTGCAGAATCAGTGTACCTACTGATTTCTCGGAAGTTTAAGATCTTGAAACTCGTTTCGATTGTTACCACATTTATTTAACCGTAAGAATTTTTACATTCTTTAAGTGTTATTAGAATTTAATTGTAGACCGAAATGCCCTATCTTTGGCAGTCATCCTATTTTGTGCACCTTAATTCCGATCCTAGGTGCCAGCGGCCGCGACGCATAAAAATTGAATAAAATGTCACTATGACATAAGCAAGAGATTTCTAAACTAAAATTAAGTTACCTACTTATCTACTTAATACGTGTAAACCGGACATTACTGACTCAATGTAAATCAGCCATTATGAGTTTTCAAATTGCTATTGTTTTGTTTTAGGAACGACATGACATTCTGTTAATAATTCCTCAATAGATATAATTCGAAACAACTTCTACTGTATAATGTTCTCGTCTAGACTGGCAAATGAAATTTTAATTGCAGTAATTAAAACACACGGTCGTATTCATGAAACTAATTCATCGAAATATGTTTTTCATTTGTAAATATTCATTAAAAGTTCTGAAGTGCACTCATTTGGGACTCGGAGCGGGTTCGCCAATGTTCAGCGTCATCATCAGCATAATGGATTTGGATAATATTAGTCTTGAAATATTCGTGAACGACCAGGAAAAGTTTGTATGGTGAGAGTTTTAAGTGAAACGAATTTGTATAGTATCTAAAAACAAGTTAAGCAAAAAGTAATTTATTTATTCATTATTAGTAACTAGCATGCCTGAATATTTTGGATACATGATGTTTTTTCAAGATCAAAAGATGCCTGTCCTTTGCTCCATATTTCAGATAAGTCTATGCTGAAAGTCGATCGGTAGCTTCGTCAGTTTGTGTCGGAAGGACGTTTGTCCGACAACGATCTAAATAAAAGGCTAACTTGGTCCTGGGGATTCTATAAAGAAGCGAAAACGTTTAGATCTCGGCTAACCCACCAGGAAACACTCATGTACCAAAGCAAGCCAGCGAAATAGCGGACAAAAGCTAGCTTAGTATCCTGCTATCTAGGTCCTATGAATTTATTGTACAGGCTATTACTAGATGAACAAGTAACAACCCTCCCGCCACGTAGTTTACTGTTACGTGTTTACAACCACGACTGCCGGGGGGTTAATCCGCGATTTTACTGCCGCAAGTGCATTTAATCCCCGTAATGCCACTCATATAAACGTATTATGGTTCTGTGGGTTGCTTATCGAGCTACTGTTACATAAATCGCTGGACTGACGATGTTTGGGTATTCTGTATGCTGTATACGGGTGATATAAAAGTGATAATGCTTTTGGGTGTAAATGTATTTCTTATATACAATTATTATGTGCCAGCCCTGAAAGAGTTTCTTTTATTAAAAAAAAACACTCTACCTCTTCAAAAAGTTTGTTAGTTATCATGTCCACAGTCGGAATAAAATGTATGTGCACGTGTTAAGCTTTCCATCCGAATTCACCTGAGCCGTTTCACATTTTCCAGCCATATGAAACCTAATCCCCTATCCCTATTCCCATTCTCTACTTCCTAATAAAAGCCGGCAACGCACTTGCAACTCTTCGTAAGTCACGAGTGTCCCTGGGCGACGGCGATTGCTTTTATTAGGTAAACCTTCTGCTCGCTTTCCCCCTAAATATTAAAAAAAAAACCCAATAGCACTGTATCATAGCAATCGACCTAAGAATCGACATAATTATAAGCATATCGACGATGTTAAGCATTTGTATGTTATCCAACAAAAAATCAGATTTTGAATTATAAATGCAGTACTTTCGATCTTAAGATCTTTAGATCTTAAGGAATAATTCTGCATTCATAGCTTTAAATCTGATTTTTTGTAGGATAACACACAAATGCTTAACATCAATGACAGTGACACAATGTTGAGACTGGATAGCCGGCCCCACCTACCCAGCTACCAGAAGCTGTAAAAAGGCTTCCTAGACACTTTGTATACGTGATAACTGATAACACGAGTACGTGTGATGATCACAACACACAGCCGTAAAACCGCACCGCACCGTTATAATTTAGTTACGCACAACTAAGTTTAACACCGCCACTAACATGTACATGCTATTACTTTCCCAGCCTGATGGGGCCGATTTAATACCACTCCATGTCTGAATACATACCATATACTAAGAATATACAACATAGCTGTCCCGTGCTCACTTCATTGGGCGTCAATGTTAAGGAAGCATATTGAATACCCTTCAGTGGGTTTCGAAATCTTTGATAGCGTGATGCAGGGTTATGAAGCTTATTGTGGGTACCGCTACAAGAAGCACCATACATACATATATAATTTTTTTTAACTGTCCTACTTTTGGGACCACTTGTTCTCCCTTTCGGTCGTGAAAGAGACAATATTTACATTTGTAAGATTTTACACTTATTAACATAATATAATTTTTCTCTATTTCTCCGGTACTAGATCATAGTTTTGTAGTTCTGTAATTTTATATATAGGTCGTATCATTGCGTACAGGGTACAAAAGGTAAATTTGGCAGCGTTTCTGTGGCCGCGTATTGTATTTCGGCCGCGTGATTTCGGCTCTTACCGTCAGTCATATCAGCCAAATGCGTCGGAACGCAATTTCGGCTGCTGCGGTAGGCTGTAGCAGCCGAAATTATGTTTAGTCTATATACGAGTACATCATCACTCGCCTCTTATAGCTCTAAAAAGACAATAATGTTATTTATAAATATGTAGTGTGCATTTAACTACTAGTGATGTAACGTTTTCTAGTTCTATTGAGTGTGGCGGTAAAACATTTTTTCGGCTTCATTATAAAGTATATCCTTCAATACTTTCATAGTCGTAATATAATTCACAATGCAGATACAAATAAAAAAAATGTGTGTACACAAATAAAACAAACAGGGAAGCTGAAACAGACCCAGATTGCGGATGTAAGTAAATTGGTCGCGTTACGTCAACACATCACGACTCACATAGAATTGTTATATTCCGACCAATTGACGTAGTTTCAACTGGCTCTCTTTCGAGTTCCCCTATGGTACATTTTACTCAAAAAATCTAACCTCAAAAGTTGGTCCTCAAGCGACGGAGTCCACGAACGAGAGAAAACAAAACCTTCTATTTGGAAGACGAATATAAATAAAATTTTGTATCTATACATATAATAAAACAATAACATTGGTGTGTCTGTACAATTAATATTTTTACAAAATAATCAATGTGAGGGCATTAGGAACAGTAATAGAACACAAATCGACAAAAAAAGTAATCTGTTTGTCTGTATGTACGCGCTAATCTCCGGAACTACTGAACGGATTCGAATTAATCTTTTTTTATTTATTGCTATTAAGTTTAGGCAACAAATAGGATACTTTTTATCCTGGGAAAATCTACGGTTCCCGTGATATACAAATTTCGCGCAACGAAATTGCGGGCATGAATTGGTGTTGAATATAATATTTTAAAGTAAAATTTAATAAAGATTCGCAACAAAAAACCCAATATATTTTAACTCTAACACTAGACATCGGAAAAACTTTGACCTCTTAACTTTTCCTTATCGCAAAGAAACTGTCCAACTTATATTTTCCTTTGCGAAAGAAAATTTAAACACTATTGTACTAAGCCGACGTAAAGTATGACAAATGAACTATTTATATTATAAGTTTTAGTACGTACTGTTTTTGCCCGTGACTTGGCTCGTCTTTCTTTGCAAACATGATATTTTTCCAAGACTAAAAGTAGCCTAATGTACTCTGTACCCTTTCGACTAAATGTATGCCAAAAATGAAGTCGATTGCTTGCTTCGTTAGGACGTGAAGGAACTACAAACAAACATTTTAATATTAGTAGTTGAGACTAGTATACCGATTTTAAATGGATACCTAGTACTATCTTAATATTTCTCGTAGCATAAATGACAAACAAATACACTTTCGCATTTATTATATTAGTAAGGACGTTATATGGACGGATAGTTATATGGACGCATTTATTTTATTGTAGTTGATGCCCGCAATTTCGTTGCTCGAAAATTCGTATATCATGGGAATCGTACATTTTCTCGGAATAAAAAGTATTTTATGTGTTGCCTAGACTTAATAGCTATTAAATAAAAAAAAATCGAATCCATTCAGTAGTTCCGGAGATTAGCGCGTACGAATAGACAAACAGATAAGCAGACAACTTTATTTTATCGATTTGTGTTCTATTTCTCTTACTAATACCTAATACCTTAATAATACGTTTGTAAAAATATTAATTGTACAGACACGTCAATTTTACTGTTTTATTATATGTATAGAAGATGAAAGTTTTTTTTGCAGAACTGCTAAGGCGAGGCCATATTATAAGTACCTAATAAGTTTGACGTTTGTTTAATTTATTTAAAGGGTAAAGGAGCAAACGGGTCACCTTTAAAAAAAGAAATGTTATTAGGACTTTGTTTCTTAATGAAAACTACATAAATATGTCATACAGAAAACAAAAACATAACTTTTTTATTCTCTGTTTGCCGTTATAGTGTAACTGGAGAACATCAATTTCACAGACTTTACCAAAATAATACAACTATAATGTGAAAACCTAATTTTCCGAGGCTAGAAAGGACGTTCACATTTCCAACAAAGGAGCAAATCATAAGAAGTAGTGCGTGTTTGATAATGAAAAATCATACTCTATATTTTAAAGATGAGACATGTCCAATCAAGAAGTGATTCTACATAGCTGCCCCACTTTGGGGCAGTTTACGTTTGACATTACATGGATCTGTCTAACCGTATTGAACCTAACTAAGGGTACGTTTAGACTTAGACACTTAAAAACCTTACACTTACCCCATTATTCAAAAAAATATTTTAGCAATGTTTAAATAATCAAGGTTCGCTGTCTCTATCTGGAAAATTTAAACGTCATACGACAGAAAGGGATAGCGAACCTTGAGTAGGTAAGCATTATGATTTCTAAGGTTTACGCGAGTGTCACTCATGTTTTTTTAACACTTACGAATTTTTGTCGCGGTGCACTTTTTTGAGTCTCTTAACTCAGACCACCCATTACCACGGCCGCTGGAAAGCAGCTAAAATGTCGGGAATCAAAAAAGTGACAAAATCCTTAATAATTAAAAAACGTAGTTAAACGTTGCTAAAATATATATTTTTTAAATAAAGGGGTTTAGTGTATAAATAAAATTGTCTGTTATTGAAAAATTTTGTCACTATTAAGTGTCGCATAATATATGAGCACGTTGTGTCCAAGTATCGTGCGTAAGCAGAACACACACTGACATACATTGTCTGACACTTATGTCAGATTATCTGTCGTAGTCTAAACGTAGCTTTAGGTGAGGCAAATTAGCTATCCGCCTAACTGTACATAGGTTAACTGTGTACTTGAAACCGATGAAGTTACGAGTACATACTCGTAGGTCCCGACCAGATCATTAGCATGAGATAACAGCTATTCCGAAAGAAATAAATATTTGACTATTCGTGACTAGAGCGAGTGTAATCTATATTTGTATATATAATCTATACCAAAAATATAAATGTCATGAGTTTGTTTGTTGGATTGAACGCACTAATCCCTATAGTTTAATGGGCGAAATCAAAAAATCTTTTTGTAAATGGTTAGTTTATCTATCGAGGAAGGCTATATGCTATGAAACATCTCGCTACGACAAACAGGAGCCGAGCAGCCACCCTAAAACTTCGCAATATTGCTAACAGCAATTAATTTGGTCTTTTTTTGTAAATAAATACAAATTTTGCAAAAGAGTGATTTCACAATCAATTTAAATTGATTTTCAAGCAGTAATTTCAATTTTTGAACTAAATTACGACCTTTTTAGGTCCCCAGTAATCGAAAATATTGTAAAAACGGGATAGTTTATAAAGTTTCACGCGGAAGTAGTCGCGGGCAACCGTTAGTAAATTCATAAGTTTTAAATAAACTTATGAATTTACTAACGGTTATGGCTGATGAAAAAAAAATTAAGTTCAGTAAACATGGAATAAATTTAGAGAAAGGTAATCTACGTTTAATGTATGAATTCTATTAGATAAATTTTAATGCAATTTTATCGTAACAATTTACGACGTAGCCTATCTTGAGCTTTGAAATCAAAATGAAAAAATATATTGTACAGGCACTGGAGAGCCAATATGTTGAACACAATAAGTTTATATCGGTCTGCGCGGGAAAATCGTTCAACAATAAATTATTATGGGAGAATCCCAAGGTTTTTGTTCATTTCGTTAGCCAGGTGTCTACGAAGGATACAGATAATTGAGAATGTTCACGATTTTTTTTTCACTAAAATTATTATTTTTATTGAAAAACTATAGAATAAAATTTGTTTTTTGTTAGCTGTTGCCAGCGACTACGTCCGCATGAAACTATTTATAAATTTATACCGTTTTTACAACATTTTTGATTACTGCCCATCTCGTATTGGTCGTAGCGATCACGCTACTATAATACTATATAATAATACTATATATCGAAACTAGGCCACGGTCGCACTTAAGATGAATCCAGGGACCACTAGTGGTCCGCTGACCACCAGTTAAAAATAACTGTTCTAGACCTTTACTTTCAGTCAAGGTTGCTCAACAACTGGCGGTAACTTTTCTCAAATCCAAAAACACTTACCACGATATCTCCCATCTTAAATCAGGGACTAAGCCGTCGCGGCTACAGACGTCCAACTTCCACTATTATGTGGGCACTGTCACTACGTAAGCTCTGAACTTTATCGTAAGTTTAAACCCTGTTAAACGGTTGGTTAAGGCGAATACATTTGCCAAAGGCCTTGAGTATACATTCGGAGATTCGAAAATGTTCCTCTGCTAACTGAAAATAATTAACAAAAACAAGAAATAAGAATTCCGTCTCAGGGATTATTTAATTATTTATTAGGTACAGTAATAGACTAAAAAGTAAATTAGTTGCAAAAAGAAATACAATACAAAATATAATTCTACAATGCAGTCCAATTACTACTACACAACATTCATTCCTGTTAATGTGGTTATGATAGATGGGAGACCAGTTAGTTGAGCAATATTCAGGAGTAGATCTGGCCAGGGAAACATACAAAATTATTAACGTTTTAGACTTTGCTAATACGGTAAACAAATGAGAATTTTATTTGCTTTACTACAAATATGATCATAATGAGACCTAAATGACAAAGATGAGTCAAATAGTACACCTAAATCCATAACTGTATTTACTTGCACCATTGTTTTATTACCAACTGTATAATTAAATGAAATTTATTTTTGTTTCGTGTAAAAGTTATCACTTGACATTTTTTGATATTGAGCGATATTTGATTAAATTCAAAACACCACCTGACCAAAGTATTCAAATCATTCTGTAGAGCTAAACAGTCTTCAATAGTACGAATACGACGGAATATTTTGACATCATCAGCATATGCCAGGCACTCACTCAATATCTCCCACAACAAATCATTTATAAATATGAGGAACAACAAAGGATCCAGATTTGAACCTTGGGGTGCGCCAGATGTAACCACAATAGGAATCGAGTCCCTTAACGCAACTAATTGTAATCGATTTTTAATGTAGGAGGTTAACCAGCGATATAAGTTGCCGTGAATACCCAAATGTTTAGATTTTCCAAGCAAGATGTCATGATTGACCCGGTCAAATGATTTTGTAAAATCTGTGTAAATTGAATCAGTCTGCACCATGTCATTAAAGGCATCAAAAATGTATGTAGTGTAGGTTAACAAATTTGTCTTGGTAGACCTATGCGACACGTATCCGTGCTGCTTCGGACTTAAAATGTTTTTGAAATGGTTGTAAATTCTACTGCGAACAAAACATTCTAAAATTCTTGCAAACCAGCTAAGTATGCTTATAGGGCGATAATTCGATATTAACTCCCTGTAACCGTCCTTGTAGATAGGGGTGATCCTAGCTATTTTCCACAATGATGGAAAACAACCTTAATTTAAAGATTTATTGTAGATCAAAGTCAAAAGCAACGCTAAAGTAGAGGCGCAGAAGCATATAAATATAGGGGGTATTACGACAGGACTTGCACCCTTAGATTAATCAATAGTTTTCAGTTTTTCTATAACATCGTCAAGTTTAATTTCGAAATTTGATATAGATAAATATGAAGAGTCAAGATGAGGTACGTAGTTCATTACCGTTGTATTTTCATATACCGACGAGAAATATTCAGCGATATTCCTTCGCCGGTGTCGGCTGTTCTACCTTGATAGGAGATTCTATTAAGAATGTCATGAGTTTTTCTTTTCACTTTAGTAAAACGTCAAAAAGATTTGATATTAATTGTAAGATCACACTTAACTCGTTCAATGTCTGCTTTGAAATATTTATGCATTGCAACTTTAACTCTAGACCTTAACATGTTAAGGTCTAGAGTTATAGTATGTATCGTAGTCCCTTGGATTGCCAAAAACTTTAAATCTACGAGGATACTTATCCTTAGTTTTTATGTTCTAAGACCTTGTGTAAACCAAGTAGGATACTTGCAACTTCGAACTAACATTTTTGGTGTATGTTTTTCTATTATTATGTAAAAATTATCATAAAAAAGATGTACAAATTCATCATAGCCGAGAGACAAGGCATAGCTCTTCCAATCAATTTTACTAAGGTATTCATTATATTGAATAAAGTCAGTTCTATGGAAACATTTTTTTTCGTATGAAGAATTAAAAGCTAGTGGTTTGTATGCGGTTAAATTTAATGTAAGATCAAAAGGAGGGTGATGTAAATCTGGCCAACTAATTGGAGTAACGAGTATTAATTTAAACGAGTCACTATCTGTAATGACTAAATCCAAAAGCCGATTATTAGAGTTAAGTATCGAATTAATTTGACGTGTAGC
>JAOTAV010000155.1:0-10775 GCA_026546445.1 Cyclargus thomasi | reverse complement strand
TCAGTCCATTTAGTAAAGCGGTAGAAGCTTTACTAAAACTTCGGATGGAGTTTTGGAGGGGAACACAAAATAGCACGGACAACTTCTTTTGATATGTGTTCTATTATTTTGACATTGATTATTTAGTTAAAGTATTGTACAACTTAATTTTTTTTGAATTCTCAGTTATAATATTGGTCTATGTATTAAGATAATGTGTATATGATTTAAATTAGGTATTAGTAATTAGTAATTATTAAGGTTCAAACTCGTAAAGTCAGAAATTGCGGTACAAAAAATAGTTGACTCACCTATTTATACGCGATCTTTGTATTCCGCGAGCGAAGTCGCGGTCATCAGCTAGATTGAGATATTTAGAAATTACTAGCTGACCCGGCAAACGTTGTTTTGCAATATAAATAATTTAGGCGAATGAAAAATTCATGTTGGACGATTCTCATAGATACCGGATAAGCACAAAAAAATTCAACAAAATCGGTCAAACCGTTTCGGAGGAGTATGGCAACGGAAACTATGACACGAGAATTTTATATATTAGTTATGCTAATGTCTCAACATACTGCTTTTTGGGCGAAGATCAAAAATTATGAGTCGCAGTGACATGTTTATAAATAGACCTATCTCGGGACACCGACTAAAAACTAGAACAACATTGTCACAATAGACGCCATTGTCCTCCTCACTGTAAAGCAACGAGAGCTTCTTCAGAAACCTCACATTTTTACGAGGACAGGCGAAGACATCAGCACCGGTAGATTTAGACTACTTCAACTTCAAACCCTGAACCCTCTTATTCATATTAGGGCAGAATACCAACGGTCTTGACCAAATATTCTTAAATCTCCCCCCGCCAACAGAAAATAGTTTATATACAAATAATAAAAACAAGAAATAAGAGTTCCTTCTTAGGGATTATAGTGTTACTTATATTGCATTGTATAAAAAAATCGTTTCGTAGTTATTCCGGTTTCTCACAAAAAATCGATGTCCATGGTTCAATTTTTTTCTGTATACCTAATAAGCTTAGGTTAAAAAGTCTTCCTATCTATTATTTATTTATAAATAAGTCGGGGTTTAATTCCTGGCAATATAACTCCAAAACGCACCAACCTATTTCAACAATTTTGCATTCGTTGCAAAAGTCTCCGGCTCCATGAGGTTTATAGCAAAAAAATTCGAAAAAAATTTAAGACAAAAATTACCACGCGGGCAACAGCTAGTTAGACAGACAGTAGACAGTAGTAACACATAATAAAAAGATCTTCGAGGCCGGCGTATCAGTGCTGATGATAAAAACAAACAAAACCACGGGATACAAGTAATAAATACAGTGATTCAGGAGCTATTGCACCGCCCACTTCATCCCGAATACATAATTTTCTTATTAAACCTAATCGGTGTCTTCAGGAATTTTAGTTGACGTTTTTCTACAGTTCTTGAGCGAATCATTCTATTTACATCTTGACATCGCGTGATGTACATTATAAGTAATAGACTGTAGTTATTACTCACGGTGAGCCTGAGACAAGGACTCGTTATTCCAAGAAATAGGGAAGATGCGTGTAAAACAAAATTTATTGAATGCAAATTATAATGATAGTGAGCTAAAAAATATACAGAATGACGAAAAATCTCTGAATCCTATTGAGGAATGAGTAAGATATTAGCGATTTAATATGTCTACCCATCTCTTTCTCTCAAAACGTAATTTAGCATGAACCTTGTATGCAGCCTTTGCATTTATATTTTGATGACTTTGACATCACAGTCAATATCGGATCTCTCTTTCTATCTGACTACTTTAAAGGCTTGTAATTTTGTTCTTTTCAATTTTATCAAAAAACTGATTGGACTACATCGTTTTTTGCTAACAACAGATTTATTTACAGAAATATTATAAGATCTTGCAAATTGTCTATTCTAATAAGTACCTACAAACATTCAAATCTAATGCTACTTAAAAAACCTATTTTGGCTTCAATGAAATATTATAAAGATTCACAGTTGCTGTCTTAAAAGTGGCACCGGCAAAACCGCGCTTAAGCGCTACTTCGCTCGTAGTCGCTCCGAGACCGCGATTTTAACTTTTGTACGATATAGAGCTTTGACTCATTAAGTTAAGTTTTATTTTTCAATACACTTGATTTTTATTTAGGTTGTTTTGTGTCAGATGATCTTCGTGCCATGATTTGTGCATGTTATAAATATTTGATCGAGGTTATTTAGTATATCAAAAGGAATATATTAGTCTCAGTTTTCCTGGCTTGTTGGCACTGGTTACACGAAGCTGGAAATACTACCTAGACAGCTGACACTAGCTTACTGTCCTGGCTTAAAAAACTTGCTTCGTGTATCTCGGGCATGAAGCTCCCCGCCTACCTTTCGAGTCCTTGTCAATAATCTGTTTCATCGCCATTTTTTGTTTGTAACAACTAAAAAGTTTCTATATATATATTTCTATATATATACACTGATTTCTATATTGTCCTCCAATCCACGAGTGGCTTGCACGAATTAAATAATATTGGATTATATTCACACCGTATATAATATAATTCTTGTGTGTATGCATTTGCAAGTGAATTACTCCCAAACGACTGGACCGGTGGTGATCAAATCTTTCGAGAATTCGGGTCCGCTAGTATAATAATATAATGGTATTCGCTTTATTCCCTTCTAATATAGACACGTATCTCGGAGATTAAGAAGTTACACACTTAAGTGGACGCAGCAGTAAATCTCGGTAAATGGTTTTTGACAAAATTATTGGTTCCGGTGGGTGGCGCGGCGGCGGTGCAAGCTTCAATCGAGTAATTTGTATGACGACCGGTCAAGTGTGTGCTGGCACGTGCAGCCATGTAATGCACCTTGTCATCTGTATTCATCAATCGGGCAGATTATCGGAATCGTGTGCTTGGAAATTGGAAAAAAAAATTTGGAAAAATTCAATTTTTCAAAACCAAAAGTTGCCTATGATACTCTCCATCCTTTCAATATTTTAATAACTCTATGCCAAAAATCAAAACGATAGTTGCTTCGTTAGGTTGTGAAGGAAGGACATACAAACAGAAAAGTTTGTATGTCCTTCCTTTCCCAAAAAACACTTTCGCGTTTATAATTTTAGTAAGGATAAATCACTGTGAAAGTAATTGATTTAGGGCCTGTTTCAACGCTTACTGATAAAGTTTCTATTAGCCTCTCCACGACATTTTTGACAGATTCTCCATACACACTTCTGTCAAATAAAGTCGTGGATAGCCTACAGATAGGCTATCCACAACTTAGCAGGATAGCGGTAAAACGGGCTCTACATATCTGTTTGTGGGAAGTAGTAGTTCAGAGTGTCGAATATGCGTAATATTGCTAACGCTAACTCCGGAACTAAGTGATTTCGGATTTTAAGTATGTGTTGTGAGCTTACTGGAAAGGGAAAATTTCAACTTTCTGCCATTATCCAGAGGTTCTTAAATAAAGTGCGGCGAAATGGTTCCTGTAAAGATGGTACGGCAGTGTTTGCTTTGCGCTTGACTTGGCGATGCCACTTTCGTGACATTAATACGCGAGTGCAAAGAATTAAATGCATGCAATTTTTCTCAGTTATAATTGATATGAAGAAGGAGCGTAGAATACCAATATTATTTTTAAATATGCTTTAATATTTCCAATAAATAAAATGTTACGCACACTACAATACTTTAATATATGACACGACAATAATACACTTTTTTATTTATGGTTGATTGGTCATGGATGAATTAATTATTTAATTCAGATGAGAATTTGAGAAATACTTATGGTCGAATATCGACGTCTAGTACGTTTTGTTCGTCGTATTTTGATACACACCTAGACCTGCCTACACTTTAACATGATTGCGCGTCCTTGCGCGAAGGTACGCTAGAGATTTACCGCATATTAATTTTATAATTTAGGTTTTCTTTACATGCATTAAATAACCCTTTCGGCGTTCTAATCTCCTAGAAAGGCACGAAATCATAGGTGCTTGAGGCGGCTCAAATAAAGTGGCGTGCTCTCATAAAAAAAGTAAATCCTTCTGTTGCACTCCGTTCCTCCTAACAGTTTCCTGTTCCAGGTGGAGGGGGGTGAGCTGCGGTGCGGGTGGGGGGCGCTGCGGCCGGGCTGGTTACAGCGGTTCCGCACGGCCAAGTGGGCGCTGTTCTGGCTGTGCTGGGCCGGCGCCATACAAGGTAGGCTGAGTTTTTTTTAGATTTTTTTTTGGGTTCCGTACCCAAAGGGTAAAATAGGGGCCCTATTACTAAAACTTCAATGTCTGTCCGTCTGTATCACAAGAACGGTAATAGCTGGAGAGCTGAAATTTTTACGGAATATTTATTTCTGTTGCCGTTATAACAACAAATACTAAAAACAAAATAAATTATTTAAGAGTAACTCTAGTTTAACAAACACGTTTTTTGTTATTTTGGTAATAAAATAATAGATTGATAGATTCGACACGTAGATTATCGGCGGCATAGCTCAGTGGTTAGGTTTGTTGAATAAAACGCCGATCGACTAGGAGGCGATAGTTCAAATCTTAATTATGAAGTTACAGTCAAAAATATTTTGTCTATTTTTCTTTTGAAAATATAAAACTTTTTTATAAATTTTAAACTTTGTTATAATTTTTTTATTAATTTTTTTTAGTTTACCCAATTTTTTGCTCTGTACTGGTACGGAACTCTTCGTGCGCGAGTACAACTTGCACTTGGCCTGTTTTTTTATCTCCGTTTTGACGTTAAATTGTTTATTAACGCCATGTAAAAGGTCGGTCCACAGCTCGATCGCCGGTCATGACGGCCTGTCCGACTGAGTTGTGACTCTTGTGTTAGGCACTAAACAACTCGTTTGTAACTGGCCAAGGTTCGATAAAACTTTCACTCAAACCGATAGGAGTAATTATTCTACAACAGATAATGATGAATGCAACCACGTGCAGAACACAACAAGTTTTCCGCGGAAGTCATCATGCAATGTAAATCGTTTATCGCATGCGCGGGAACCGTTCATTTTCTGGGATAAAAATTATTCTATGTCCTTTCCCTAGGCGAAAATTGTTTCTATACCAGATTTAAAATCCGTTCAGGGTTTACTAGCTTAGAAATAAATATAGTTTTGTACACGAAACCAGAAGTATGTACTATGTCTCGTGTATCCTGGGCATATGGGTAAGCAGATTGAAAAAACAAGTTTGGTAGCTCATGCTGGGGGTCGCGGGTTCGAATCCCGCCGACGGAACAAAAAGTTTTTCAATGTTCCTGGGTCATGAATGTGTCATAAATATGTGTATTATATAATAAAAATCTTGAATATGTTTTTGGCAACGGAAATATATTTAATACTTTTATACTATTATAAAAGTATTAAATATATTTCCGTTGCCTGGAACCTAACACAAGTCCTTCAGGTACTTAGCACGGGGCCAGATTAACGAGGTATGAAGCGAATAAAAAAAATACTTCTATACTAATTAGTAATAATAATATAAAGCTGAAAATTGATGATTAAAAAAATTATTATTATTTTTGTGTCGGTTAGTCCATTTATCGAAGGGGGCTTACGGGCTGTGTATAATATTATGTCTTATACTACGATCAAAACGAGCCTGAGAGTAATGAAAACATTTGTAAAAACGGAACAACTTATAGTTTCACTCGTAGTCGCGGGCAACGAATATGGATAACAATAATGTCTCCTTCCTTACCTTAGTGTAAGTAAAACTTATAAAAGTATTAAATAATCTTTGGGCTAAGGTTGTACAGTAATACCCCGGACTTACGCGATCGGTGGGTCCGAGCGGTTGCCGTGTGAGTCGAATTCGCGTAAGTCGGGGTTCAACGTTGCATATAAATACATATAAAGTATGTTTAATAGGGACCAGAGTTTAAAAAAAAACAATAGTTTAGAAGAAAAACGTTTAATAAAGTGTAGGATAATAAAAAAACGCATTTTTATATTTAAAGTAAGCTAAACCGAAGTTATTCTGATGTCGAAGGCTTCATATATTCTAACAATGTTGCCTGACGAGTTAAATTTTTCTTCTTTTCACGTAAAATTTCCTCGTAGCATACCAGTAATTTTTTTATCCCTCGTTTTGTAGTAGAAACGCGTTCTTCATCAGAATCAATTTTTTCAACATTGAAACCGCGTATCTCCGAATTCACGTAAAACGGAGTAGTGTAAGTCGGGGTATTACTGTACCTACTGTAAAAGTGTTAATATAGGTTAACAGATACCAGGGACGTAGCTTCATTTCGCTCTATATTAAGGCAATAAGGTACAGTTAGCGCAAACCGCCTTATGGGTTTAATAAAGCCTTATTAGGTTACGTTCACACGTTGCTTAGCATCGTTGGCTTATTTCACTAAGGGCCTGTTTCGCCGCTTACAGTTTATTTGACAGATACAATTTTATTTGACAGATTTTGTATGGAGAATCTGTCAAATAAGTTGTGGATAGCCTAACAGAAACTTTGAGCGGTGAAACTGGCTCTAAAAGAAGTAATTAAATACAGTTTGCCTGCAATATTATAAGTAAAATATAACGACCACAAAATGAAACGTATATAACCAAAATATGTACTAAAATATAGACTCTACACAGTACGTTTTTGTCCTACATAGAGTAGTTACTCGGCAATTGCCGTAGACATCAGAAAGACAAGACGTATACAAGAAAAAATAATTAGAAATAACTAGCATTTTTCCGCGGCTTCACTCGCGTGGAAATTGAAAATAACTGGCGGTTATATTGCATTTTATGTATAAGAGTTTGATTTTACGTGTTTTTGCTGCTTTTGCCTGCTTTTCTCTTGTAATTTTTCCTGTTTTTTTTTTGCGACAAACCTTACGGAGCTCGAGACCTTTCCAACGAATGCAAAACGATGGAAATTTCTGGAGTTCTATCGTCAGGAAGGAAAACCTGACTTATTTTTATATATTGGATTCAAAACCGACATTGTTTTATCATTATTCTGATAAGATTTCTGGCGAAATCACTTAGGCAAGGCGCTATATCCTAATCTCTACCAGTACCTTTAAAAATCTTCAATTATAATTCATAACCGCCTGTCCACTCTTCGTTACTCACCTTTTTAGCCACATATCCCGCCGGGAACCTGAAAGTGTTGAGTCTCATTCTCTCGGGTAAGTAGAAGGTTGAAGTTGCAGAGGCAGAGTGGCTTAAAGATAGGCGATTGTCAAGGCTGCTGACTGCTTGTTCCAGGTGGCATTTCATCGGGCCAAAGACAGAGAAAAGTGGAGAGATATATCCCGCAAAGCAAATCTTGGAGGTCTCGTCCTCAGTCAGGTTACGCATAGAAAGAAAGACCTTAAATAATAAGTTGATGCGTGTAAGCGTACTACCATCTAAGCACATAAACCCTTGCAAACTTAAGTTTTAATAGAGCCTCACAAATTTTACCGCCGATGTTAAGTTAACATTCCGATCTTCGCTGCCAGTCGCCGCGACACATAAATAAACAAATGAAATGCAAGTTTATGACATAAGCGATATGTTTTATTTTCTAATGACATTGTTCTAGTTTTGAAGTGGCGTAGAGCTAAATGAAACCTATAGCTTTTGTCATAAAGTGGCAATTTATTTAATATTTTTGTGTCGCGGCTGCCTGTCGCGTTGATCAGAATTGTACCTTGAGATGAATTTGAAAAAACTCAACCTACACTCTTATGTTATCGGTAAGTCATTTATCCAGTTAAAAGTCTGCTTTCACCTTGCACCCGCAAACAAAACCTCCTACAGATAATCTCAGTCACAAGACAGCCGCGTCCCGGTGTACCTCAGCGTGTCGCGATGTTCCCGGTGTTCCCGGTGTAACCCGGTAATTTCCCCCGGGACGTCTGCTCTGTCTCCGTGTCCCACTACCGGATATTAACTCCTGTCAGCGACAATTTACGGCCTAAGATGGGTATCGATAAGATTTTGATGTATAGACGATTAAGCTTGAAATAGCGAATATGCGTATAAAACAAAATTTACTAAACGCAATCAGCTGAAATTGAGTCAGTTTAACTAACAGTTACGACAATGGCATGTTCAGCAACCTCGGGTAGTATTAATAGACTACTGGCCAATCCGCAAAATGGATGGATCATATGACCCCGTAGACCTTTATAGGACGATAAAAGAGCATAAAACAATAAGATTTTGTTGTATGATTTCACTTGTAAGCTGTCCAACTGGGTGCTGGTGAGAAATCTAAAGTTTATGTAGTCAGAAAGTATTTTTTGGACATAAATTTTTGTACGGCAAGTCAATCATCAATTTATCCATGAAGAATAATAAGAAGGCAGTGCCGTAAAAATGGTACGCCACAAAGCCAGCATTTTTTGACGTGACAACGTCTTATAATTCGATAGAGCTGGCTGCACGCACGAAAAAACATGACTCACGCGGCGTTACCTCGCTCTGAGGCGTTCCGTTTAAGGCTTGGAGTGCAAGCGAGAGCGCGGAACATACAAATCTATTAAACAAATGAAATTGAAATTTTCTTTTGAAAAATGCTACCATTCCATTAGTAGTTTCTTAAGACGTTGTCACGTTCAACTATCGTCTGTAAACCGACTTTACAGACAAGCGATTTTTTTTTTCTGACAATTTCCGGAACAAATCTGGTCTTTTGATTCTGTACGGCATCAGTTTTATAATTATTCAATACAGAAGAATCTGTATGTGTCAATGTTCCACAACGCCGTACAAAAATATATGTCCAAAATGTTGGACAGCTTACAAGTGAAATCAAAGAACAAAATCTTATTATTTTATGTTCTTCTATCGTCCTTTAAAGGTCTCCTACGTGGTCATATGACCCATACATTTTGTGGACGGACCAGTATTCTACTAGCTTGCTTAAGTATTATTACAGACGTATAAAGTACAAACTTTGAAGCAACAAAAAACTTGAAAACTTTGTTTATAAGCACAATTAAATTAGTTTGTTTTAAACTGTAATTAACGTGAGGTAGATGAACCTGGGTGGAAGATATTAAAAAACTTACGCAGAGAAACGTATAAATATACAACTTCAAACCAAGCCGCGTATTATATTGTAGAGCCGAGAACTTCTATGGTTGAACCGTATAATTTTTTTTTATGATATTTAAGGGGTTACCTGATGAAAAGCAACTACCGTCACCCATGGACAGTCGTGGCATCTGAAGAGTCGCAAGTACGTTGCCGGCCTTTAAGAGGGAATAGGGAATAAGAACAGGGATAGGGAATTAGGAAAGTTGGGCCACCGGTAAACTCACTAAACGATACACAACACAATGCCGTTTCACGCCAGTTTTGTGTGAGACCGTGATATCACTCCGGTCGAGCCGGCCCCTTCGTGTCGAAGCACGGCAATGAGCATCCGTATATACTTCAGATCGGAAAATGTCTCATTGGTACACGGCTCCACCCGGGTTCGAACATGCATCCTCTCGAGTGCGAACCAAAGGTCCTATTCGCTAGGCCATGGAGGCACTAAAAGTTAGCAAAAAATCCATATATAACGTCAAAAATTCTAAAAACTTCCATGCCAAGACTCGAGTCAGACTATATTCAAATCAAGCTGTTATGTACAATAGGGGAAGTTGAAATAGAGCCACATTGCAGGTCTAAGTAGTTGGTCTGGTCGAATTATAAACTCAGCCGATCATCGACGAGATCCCGACTTACACGTTGACATATTTCGACCAAATGACGTGGGTCCGACAACTGGCAGTGTTGCAATTACTCCCATGATAATTTAGGTTGAGAACTTGTTATGTTTATTTGATAATTATCAAAGTCGTATTCGTTGATTTATCACGGTGAAACATGCAAAAATAGAAATAAAATCGCTACCTTTCAACTTTTAATAACATCCTGCTGCATTGATATAAAGAAATAAAGACCCAGCTCATAAAGAATGAAATAATTTGAACTAGATGATGCCAGCAACTCCGTTGCGCCAAAATTCGTTTATCGCGCGGGAACCGTGCGTTTTTCCGGAATAAAAAGTATCCTATGTCCTTCTCCGGGACTTTGTGCCTTTATGCTAAATTTCATCAAAATCGGTTCAGCGGTTTGAGCGCGAGGAGATAACATACACACACTTTCGCTTCGTAATATCGGTATGGACGTCAGTCAGACACTTTTCAATTTATTCTATTAGAATGGATTACAAGTTGAGGCACACATTCAAAATTATCCACCCATATCTTCATCTGCTTCTTCATTAAGCCATTAATCATGCGGCGACTTACCCCATAATGCCGAATCCAGCATTCAACCAGCCGGCGAAGTTCGACCATAAATCTGGCTTAGCCGCTCTCCCCCTCCCCCTTAACCCCCCACCAACAGGTGTGCATGACTTAGTTACATGGCTCCCACGTACCCGTGACGTGGCCAAATTATGACAAATGTGGCGGAATATGGCCGTTTGTTTTGGTTTCATATATACTAATATTTTATAAAATGTTGTCCGTCTGTCTGTTACCACTTCGCGCCCAAACCGCTGAACGGATTTTGCTGAAATTTTGTGTGGACATACTTTACAACTAATGATATAGTTTTTATCCTGGAAAAAAAATCGCTTCCCGCGCGATAAACAAATTTTGGGGCAACGGAGTTGCGGGCATCATATAGTTGAAAAACAAGCCAGTGGTGACTCTCTGCTCGGTAGCTAATAATATCTATGGACGCTTCACACCACGTCAGTCTGGCCCCGTGCTAAGTACCTGAGGGACTTGTGTTACAGGTACCAGACAACG
>JAOTAV010000154.1:0-10776 GCA_026546445.1 Cyclargus thomasi | reverse complement strand
TGCTAAAAACTATTGGAACAAGAAAATTGATTTACCGCCTTTACTTGACACTGGCCATGGTTGTAGCCAAGCGCCATATAAATAAATAAAATAAATAAAAATAACAAAGAAGGAGAAGTAGATAGGCTTTTACAATGAAAATTGAGAAAATCATAACAAAATGAAAATAATAAGTTTATTTAGAATATTTACAATAAACACATCAACAGTGTGCAGGAAATACTCTAGTGATACAGTTCCAAGAGCTCTAAGAAGTTTGAAAGCAAAATCTACGAAGAATACAGTGCAATATTATGTTGATTCCTGTCGAGTGAGAACTATTGGAGGAAATGGTGGAGATGGTTGTATTTCTTTCCTTCACGCTTGGTGCAAAGACCAGGCGGGACCCAATGGAGGCGACGGCGGGCACGGTGGACACGTTATTTTTCAGGTAGCGCCAAATTGACGAGTTTTTACAAAGTAAAAGTTTTAGGTTATGTTATGAAATCAAATTAGAAGTTTGTATGAAACAGTTTCCTGAATTTTTAATGTTGAGGTTAAATTAAATGTACAAATTACTCACTTTGGTATTTATTGTGCTTTTTGATTCTTTCCCCCTAAAATGTTTCACCTTAACATTACAGGCCACACACTCAAAGAAAAGTCTTAACCACTGCAATTCAGTAATAAGAGCAAAGCATGGTGAAAAAGGTTTTTCAAAGGATTGTGATGGTAAAAATGCAGAACATGTAATTGTTCCAGTACCGCTGGGTAATATAGAATTTCAGTCCTTTTTAATCAAAGTTATTTTTAACTAATTGGTATGCTTAATGGGATGGATAATTTAATAAGAAAATAACAACATTATCAGTGGTAATCTTTTAAATTGAGTTAAAGAAATTAAGTTACTTAAAATCATATTAGAGTATTCTTAGTTAGGAATTTTATTTTTTGCATGAAAATAAATAATTTTTGTTTCTAAAGAATAACCCTCTTTTGTCAAGAGTGATATTACTTATCACAATATTTGGTTTTTTAAGGCAAGTATTTTAACGTTACCAAAATTATAAATTCTGTTGTCTTTGTAGGCACAATTATTAGAAATGAGCTGGGACAAGTAATCGGAGACCTGCAGGAAGAGGGGACTATGTTTGTTGCGGCAAGGGGTGGGGCAGGTGGCAGAGGTAACAAATTCTTCCTCACTGACACAGAACAAGTAAGTATTAACATTTGTTATGTGTGTGTCTAAATACAACAGACAAAACCTTGTGTGTCAACAAGCTAACAGTCATTTGAAAAAGTGACAATTTGTATCCCACCAACCTCCAAAGTGTTTTTTTTTTTGCCACTGTATGCTTTGTGCACTTATTTTTCACCCAGCAATTACTAGAGAAATTAATTAGGCAGAAAACAATGTATGTTTAAAATAAACGAAAATATTTCTAATAAGTAAAATAAATCAAATATTTTTGTCTGACTATATTTTCTTAAAAATGATTTCCTTGTTCTCAGTCACCTTTGATAGCCGAATATGGAGCGGAGGGGGAAACCAATCATTATTATTTGGAGGTCCGTTCCATGGCTCACATGGGTCTCATTGGCTTTCCCAATGCGGGCAAGAGCACTCTTTTGCGGGCTATCACAAGAGCTAGACCCACCGTAGCTCCATATCCTTTTACTACTTTGAGACCCCACATTGGTAAGTTGTTCCTTATTGTAATTTTACAGCTGAAAATTTGATTAAATTAATTTAATAAAAAAAAAAAATTCTGTTTGCCCTCCTTTGCGCAATTTTTCCAGGATAAAAAGTATCCTATGTCGTTTCCTACTATTAAAATTATCTCTATACGTAATTTTAGCAAAATTGGGTCAGCGTGATGTGTCGTGAGATAACAGTCAGACAGACACTTTTGCATTCGTTTTTGTTATTCAGAAGTTTACTACTTGTACTTTTGTAGGTTTATGTTATTTCAGTCTTCAAGTGCATTGTTTTAATAAAAGGTTTGTCAACAAAGTTTTGTTAATATATTTTCTAACATCTTTCCAGGAATGATTCCTTATGACGATTATGAGCAAGTTGCTATTGCTGACCTGCCAGGTCTCGTACCTGGGTCACACAAGAATTATGGATTAGGTAATATATTAGTGAATTTTTTTTGGTTCAAGTGGATATAAAATTTTTAAATATCTATATTGTTAATCTTAAATAAATGCAAGAATTTATTCTTCAGGTATTCAATTTCTTCAACATGCTGAAAGATGTAGAGGTCTAATATTTCTTTTGGACGGTTCTGATAATCCTAAAGAACAATACAAGATTTTAAGCCATGAGGTAAAGCAGTACAGTGAGCAACTATCCACGAGGCCGAGATGCATAGTTGTCAACAAAATAGATGTACCAGAAGGCAAGCAAAGTTTCCAAGAACTCAGCAGCGAGATGCAGGTTATAGGTATTTCAGCAAAAACGGGCAATAACTTAAATGAACTTCTAAGGGTTGTCAGGAAAATATATGATAGTGATGATAGTAAATAATATATATATTATACAATAGTTTGTTGGTTTTATTTGTTAAAAGTGAGAAAAATAGAATTTTCAAATTTTCTTGCACGTCATTCTTTCTAAAGTCTCATGTCAGGTGTCTAAATAAAACTGTAGTAATAAATAGAGTACATGCAAAAAATATTTTTATTGTTTATTTACACATTTTTATACACTATAAAAATACATTTTGAAATTAATACTGATGATCAACTAAATAAGTTTTAGATTGATAATAATATACGTAATTCATTAAAAAAATTAAAAATCAGTCTGTTAAAAATAAAACATAAACTTACTGATTTGATAATAAAATAAGTACTGCAGTCAAAATATTATAAAAATTGCTTAACTTTATCACACAACCACTTAATATTAAGAAGCAATATTTTTGGAATGCTGAAAGATTAAACTCACAAAACTCATTTTAGTGTGAAACTAAAAATAATATTCCTAGTTTTCTTGCTGAAATTCTCATTGAGATCAAAATGTTCTAAGAGTCAGAGCAATCTTAGATGCATCGAGCATACAGTCAACTACTATCCAGCAAAAGAAATATGTAATGGATGCAATAATGAATGATATAGACCCAATATTTTCAAAAAGGGTCTGTTCCACTCCCTGATAAGTCTCGGATAGGCTATCCACAAGTATTTTATAGTTTCTCCGGACTTCATCTATCAGATAAATTTTGGGTAACCAATACGGAACTTATCAAGAAGTAGTGAAGCAGGCCCTGAATATTAGTAAAGTGTGTACAGGGCGTAGTCCAGTACGGCGAGCGTAGATTACTCCAACGGCATCTGATGCGGCAGGATCGGGGTCGGCAGATCATCCAACTTTTTGGTCTTCTTGCATTTCTTCGGTTGCATTTTCACCTGAAAACACGGGTTGAATTTAATAAATCCTACTAAAATTATACATTTATAATATTATTAGGATTTTTTATAATTTTATAAAAAAACATTAGTACAGAACTTTTCGAGTAGCGGGCGCGATGGACATGTCCTTGGAGAGCTTAGCTCACACCGGTCGCACATTATTTGAATTTCTGATTAAAAAAAAATTCAGACGCCCCTCTGGAACACATTATGTTCTTATTTTTGTTGCAGACCCAACATACAATCTAAAATTTATTATAGGTTTGTGTATGGTAATTGATAGGAGTCCGTATTTTCGGACCAGAACTTCGGATAATTTGCGGTCGGAATTATATGGTTGTGTCTTGTGGGATCGTGGTGGGCGTAGCATACCGCTCTGTGGACGTGTTTGTCGGACCGTGGGCGTGGCTTACCGCTCTTTGGAAGTGTCCCGTCGGATCGTGGGCGTGGCTTACCGGATAACAGGCGTGGTTTACCGCGCTGTTGACGTATTTTGTCGGCCTGTGGGCGTGGCTTACCGCTCTATGGAAGTGCCCTGTCGAACTGTGGGCGCGGCATACCTTATGGTGCACCTCCCGCACGTGTCTGTACAGGGAGCTGTACCAGCCGAAGGCGGCGCCGCAGCGCTCGCAGCGGTACGGCGTCTCCGTTGTGTGCATCGCGACGATATGGTACCGGAGTTTTGCTGCGTTCTGAAGAGAAATATAGACGTAAATCATTATGTTTGTTTTTAAATCTATTCGATATCTCCCTTCTTTACCTCACCCTTTTTTTGCTACAAACCTCAAGAAGGCCGAGACCTTTCCAACGTATGCAACACCGAGTATCGGTTCGTGCGTTCTGGAATTATAGCGTCAGGAAGAAAACCCCCGACTTATTTTTTTATAATACATTTTACGCCATATCAAATGTGACATGCACAAAGGATATCTGTCAGTTTATCCCAGCTACCTGTCATTTTGTCTATTCCTCGGTCGCCAAGCTAAGCCCTCTACGCTAAGCTAAGGCTGCAATGAGTTTTAGATGACGAATGATAAGATAATTTCGAAATTACTTCGCGTTATATGTTACAGCCCACTTCCGTCGGGCGAAGTTCGGCGTTTCGGCGGCCATTTTTATTCTTTGATCTTTAAGTTCAACTACAAACCTGATATGACTTCCCGCAGACGTGGCACAGGTTGTCCTTCTTCTCTCTGTTCTTGTGTACGTTCTGTAGGTGTACGTACAGCGATGTGTGGCATTTGAAGGGCTGGAAACACAAAATATTTTCAATAAGATTTTACAAATAAAAACGCCCAGCGCCTTATCTCTTAAAGTTTTTCTTATCTGAACAAATTATAATCTCAGGAACTACTGATCGGAATTGAAAAATTATTTGTGTTTGTTACAATAAATAATTATCGAGGAAGGCTATACCAACAGGAGCCGAGCAGTAAACAAAAAATGTTGTAAAAACAGGATAATTTATAACTCTCAGGCGGACGTAGTCGCGGGTAACATCTAGAAGATTAATAATAGTTTACACTTATGTCAAACTTTTGTTTTTCTCACTACAGAGATGCGAGGATTTCTTCTTTGTATTTTCAGTCCAAATAATTCGATTAAACTATATCATTTATTGAGAGGCTTCGGCACGGGCCGACTAGACCCAACAAGTACCGCAGTTTCACAGAAAACCAGTACGAAGCTTGCTGTGTCGTCGCATCTCAAGAAATTAAGTTTACCGGAGGCCTGTACCCTTCATTTCTTCTTAAAATATCGACAACTCACTCACAATCCTACATGTTATGGGTGTACATGAGCTACGGTAGTTGATCTCCATCAGGTGAGCCGCTCGTTTGGCTAGTACCTTGTCACACAGCTGGCACTTGAACTTGATGTTGTGTAGATGTTCCCAGTCGATGTGGTCTCGAAGCCGCGTCTTGTTCACGAACTTTTTACCGCACTCGTTGCACATAAAGCTAAAAATTAATTAAAATAAATCACTTGACTATTTTTTTTTAATAATTAATAAGGACAGGCACTCTGTAAAATTTTTTTCTTGTGCACCCCGCATAATATTTGGAATTCCTGATTTTTATATGGAATCTTCATTCCATTCTGATCAATATTAGGGAATATGTTCAATTATTAATTTTTTGTTTAAATAAAACTATCGTTATTAAGAAATGATGTAGTCCATTAAGTGTTTTGATAAAATTGAAAATAACAAAGCAATAAGCCTTTAAAGTAGTCAATTAGATAGATCTGGTAAGTATTGTGACTTCTAAGTCTACAAGTTACATTCAAGGTTCATACTAAATTACGTTATGAGAGAATGAGATGGGTAGAAAACTTAAATCGCAAATATCTTACTAATTTCTTAATAGAAATCTTTTTAAAGTTTTTTTGTATTCTGTATATCCTATAGCCCACTAATCATTTGCATTCAAATAATTTTATTCTTTACGCATATTCCCTACTGCCCATATATGCGGTCCTATATGAGGTCCTGTGTGCGTGCGCTTGTAAATACACAACTTTCATTAATTTCACACATGCCGCGTGTACAACTGAGTTGAACTTTATGCAATATGTTCGTTATCCTTTTACATCTTAATTTCTTAAAATAACGAAGTCGCTGTAGTCGGCCTCACCTGAAGTCAGTCTCGGAGACGTGTCGCCGAGACCCGCGCAGGTGCTGTCGGAATGTCGCGACAGACGCGAACTTCTTGTCGCAGATGTCACAGTACAACTCACCGCTGTCCAGCGCCTGGAGATAAATTTGATTAAAGCTCGACGACCACTTCTGTACCGGAGGGGTAAGAATACTACCGCCATCAGCATTAACGGCCAACTGACAGTGTAGCGCGACCGGTAACCATGATAACCCTCCCCGCCTCGGCGCTCATATACCCAAGGCGAGGAATAGCGCTTGTGGTTAAACTATAATATCTAAACTGTAGACAAATATCATGATCACGATCACCCCCCACCCCCCCTTCATATGGCTATGCAAATCAGTCCAGCGGTTTAGGAGTGTGTGTATGTGTTTATCCCTGAAAACACCACACGCACACAAGACTTCTTAATATTAAAATTACCTTATGAGTCCTCAAGTGCCTCGCCAAATTCGACTTCCACTGATACACCTTCCCGCACCTCGGACACGGCCACCTGTTCTGACCCTTGTGCAGTACACTAAAATCATTTAAAAAATACATAAGCGAGCTAATTTATTATTTCCTGTCGAATCGGTTTGGAAACCGTACGAACGTTTATTTGTCAATACTATTATAGATTATTTTGGACCGATAAAGTGCAACTTTCCTGACCGAAAAAACCTCACGTTCCCAAAATATTTTACACGATTTTCGAATTTCACGCGAGCGAAGCCGCCGGCAGAAACTAGTATTTATGTATATTTTCATACTAATCTTTTACACGAGCATTCTTTAATGTTAGCTTCAATGTAGACGCACGAAGGCGATACAACTCAAAGCAATATTTCACTTCCATGATGCGAACAGATAGTGTAAACTTCGAAATTTCAAACATAATTTCTGTGAAAGTGAAATGTCGCGTCGTGTCGTGTCGCTTCAATGCTGTCTCGCATTAGATCTTGTATTGTTATTAACGTTAACTCTTCGCTTCGCGTGTGCCCGCCATGGGTGGCCGCGTCCGAGCGGATTGTTTGATGGTTTTAATTTTTATCAGAGCAATGTTGCGTTGCTTCGAGCATCGTCAAAATACCTAAGCAGCCGACACATGTTAGTGACACAGGCCGACGGCCCATGTAGTGTTGGCGACACGCACCCCCACGAGTCACTGCCGGCGGCACAAGCCGGCGGCCTATGTGGAATGTGGATAAAAGCATGTCGGCAATACGCATCCGGGGGAAGGCAATACGCATCTTTCCAGAGAAGTTGCTAATGTCGAGCCGCCGACATGTCGCCGACACCGTTTGCTATGCAAAAAGTAAGGGTGTAGACCGAGTCCGGCGACAAAATGTTGCTGATTAATGTCAGTAACTTACGTGGGTAACGTGCCTAAAACAAGCAACCCGCGCAGCCACCCGTCCCCGGCACACGCATAACGGAACCCTAATAGGTAACTCACTTCATATGATATCTGTATGTTTTCCGTGAGCTGAACATCTTGCCACATTCCACACACTGAGGCTTCTCAGGTAGAACTTCTCTATTTCTCGTTTTTGACACGCCAATCTGTTTAACCTACAAATAAATTATTATGAGTTACTTGCGCTATCTGCATAAAGTGCTTCACACACAGCAGCATCTTAATTTAAAGACTTTATATTAAGTCTCACTGAGAGAAAATGTTGCATTGGTACACGCCTCCACCGGGGCTTGAAGCTGTACCCTCTCGAGTGTGAACTGAGGGTCTTACCCACAAGGCCATGGACGCTCACTATTAGGGGTGGGTTAAAACGCTATGTTGACTATAAATAAATCAAAGACAAAGGCCGTGATAAACAACAAAAAACAACCATTAATTATAGATGGAGTGGATGTTGATTTTGTAGACTCTTATATATACTTAGGCCAACTGATCCCTTTTACAGAACTATCATATCAAAATATTCAATGACGGATAACCAACTCCTAGGACCTGGATACTGGTCTCTAAAAGAGATATTCAAAAGTAAACTTTTGAAATTATAAAAAACAAAAATTATTAAAAAGAATATTTACCAGACCCACTAAGAAATCTGATTTTTACACCATGATAATCAGTCATGTAGAAAGCCTACACTAGCATAATCTGACATGCTTGAATAAATGTAAAAATAACCTCTTGGACTCCTCACTATTAAAATTAAATATAAAAAAAAACTGCTTTGAAGCAACATACATACATCAGTTAAGTGTTCTTCTGTATTTTCTTCAACTTGTAGTTCAAATTCCTTTGTAACAGCTACATTGCCTATCTCAGACAAGGGTCTTTCTTCATCAATACTTTCAGAGTAGTCATCAATAAAAGGATCTTCATCATTACTTATATCTGAAGCAGGTTTGATAGGTTCTTTTTCTACTTTCACTTTTTTTCCTTTGTGTCGTGTTTTCTAAAAGTGATAATATGTTTCATTATTTCATATAGGCATTTGTTAGAATGACCCCACAAAATCAATTTCAACAAAATGTGTTTATCACGCAGATACTGTACATTTGTCTGAGATAAACTACTCTACCTACCAAGAACTCTTAATTTAAAAATTTTCATTTCTTCTGTAATTTATTTGGGAGAAATTCCCTTTTATTTATATTTTAATTCCCTTTTATATATATATTACAATTTAAATATTCCAACACATTACCTTTTTCAATTCAACATTCTTTTTAGATACTTTCTTCTTTTTTTCCAATTTGAGTTGATCTGCAAATGTTTCTGGTTCACAATGTGTATCTTCTTCCACATCTTTATCAGTTATATGAACATTTACAATACTATGCACTTTTAAACGTGGAGGTTTTACTAAAGTGTGTATGGAGGTCAGACCCTGTAAATATATATTTTAACATTATTAATAAAAGTCTAGAAGAGCCTAAAAAAATTAAATTGATAGATGCCGATTGATAGACCATGCCAAAGTTGTTTTGCTAAAATACAAGTACCAAGCCCATTTTGGCTAACAGTGCTGGCTTGGTTTGTAACTATTTACAAAAGGTGAATATCAAGCTAACTTTCAGTTGAATTGTTAACCAGCTTTGTGTACAGTAGGGTGCTTCAAAAAAAATTTTTAATTTTTTTTTAAACTCTTACCCCCTCAAATGCTTCTATTTGATGTAAAAAAAATCCTTACCAAAGATGGGTCCTATAGCTCCACTCTAATGGGTCGCTATGATCATTTTAGTTTCCCATTTCATTAACATGGAAAAAATTATTTTTTGATTTAAATTGAATTTACAAATAATTTACACATTTTTTTACAAAAAACAATTTTATTTTCTTAAAGTTGAGTCTTTCAGCTTCAAAAAACTCTAAGACAAAGTATAATTATCTTTACAAACAGACTAGTTACAGCCATTTAGAAATTACTAAATTTTGAAAATTTAGTAAAAAATGCGTAAATTATTTGTAAATTGAATTTAAATCAAAAAAGAATTTTTCTCATGTTAATTAAATGGGAAACTAAAATGAAAATAGCGACCCCTTAGAGTAGAGCTATAAGACCCATCTTTGGTGAGGATTTTTTTTACATCAAATAGAAGCATTTGAGAGGGTAAGAGTTAAAAAAAAAAATTAAAGAAGCACCCCTAGTGTGCAGGCATAATGGTTTGCCAGTTTTAGCCTCCAGACAATACCTGTTGCACATGATTCCATAGCTCAGCATAACAGCTCTGGGTTTGTGTTTTGAATTGTTGAAATCGATTCAGTATTGCTTGACACTCCCAGCAGATTTGTAAATAGGATTCTAACATCTTTGTAACCTAAAACAGAACAATTATTTTAATACTTATATTACGCAATGCTCGCTATCTAAGGTAGCATTCCTAGTTAATTTTTGCGGGGTGCTGCTAAATAAAAGCGACAAAATAATACGACATAAGTTTGCGACTTTTTTCTGACTTTATCCAGTGGCCAAAGGGTTTAAAGGTTATATTTAAATGAAGGGTTTATACGCCGCATTAATGCAAAAATATAATTTAATGTATATCTTACTGGTTCATTTAGAAATTGTAAATATATTTGTTGTAACTCTGTACCACCAATGTAAATTAAATTTCGACCTGCACTTAGACACGTTATACACAAATCATCCATTGCAAACAACGTTATTCAAATACTAGAATATATTTTGTGTCACTTTCTGTGTGAAAAATTACAAAATAATTAAAATTTCTCAGTAAAACTTTTGAAAATAAAACCAAAACAGCGTTAAAATAATATGGACATTCTCCATTCAAAGCGTCCTTCCTTCTCTTTCTTACGTTTAATGTCAATTTGACAGATTATTGTTTTTAATTTATATGCGGATATGATACGGAGTGGTTAAGAGTTAAGACTTGAGTTAGCGGATGACATTAACAATAGTTTCCGGCAAACGGTTCATATAACACTCGATCTCATAGAGTAGTGAGTACTATCTGCAATATATTGTCTGGATGTATATGGTTAAGGAGGCAACAGTGACTCAGTTGACAACAGTAACTCACTTAAATTTCTGCGTTAAGAGAAAGCATGATCAGATTTGTCTCTGCTACACATTGTAACACGTGACCCTTCAGCACTTTTGAACTAATAGGCCAGCAAGTGGAGTGCCGTTAGTTTGTGTTATAGACAGAAAACAAATTCCGCCTTGATAAATTTTAATTTTAAGATAAGTTTTTTTGGATTTGTTTACGTAAAACAATAGTAATTAGCTATAACTATTAT
>JAOTAV010000153.1:0-10776 GCA_026546445.1 Cyclargus thomasi | reverse complement strand
GGCTGAATGTAAGATTCCAATGGTGAAAGAATTTTTCAAATCGGTACAGTACTTTCGGAGCCTATTCGCTTCAAACATACAAACAAACAATCAAATTTTTCCTCTTTATAATATTAGTATAGATGAAACATTTTATGACAGGGGACCATCCACAAAGTGCGTCACACGTAAAGGGGTGTCAAAGAAGTGTGACATGGTGCAACAAGGGGTGGTGTGCCTGGTAACGGCAGAATATTACTTCTCGAAAAATATTTTCCTGTGCGGCTTTTACGCGATGGACCATTGGCCATTCAATAGTTCTAATATAAATGATATTATAGTTCCCTAATAATAAGTCGAAGAATTTATCTTCACTCGTCTCGTCTTCGTTCTTTGATTTAATATTAATTTAGGTTGCCTGGTAGAATTTGCTTCCAGCAATAAGGCCGCCATTTTGGATATATTTTTATTATTTGTTCTTTTGCAATTGTGACTTTTTTGTTCTAATAGGGAATTTTTTATTTCTTTATTTACTAATATTATAGTTGACCCTATGGTCGACATTCGACCATACAATTTTTCATACGGCAATAAAAAATATTATAATCTATTTTCAATTAAATCTGACTTCAACTTGGCGTAAGTTTCTTGTTACCAGGCCATTAAATTAAAAGAAAATTACCTACTTCAACCATTAACAAAAGAGTATTTTATTTTTTATTTATTCATATGGCGCTTCGGCTATAACCATGGCCAGTGTCAAGTAAAGGCAGGAAACCAATTTTCTTGTCCCAACAATTTTTAGCAACGTTACATAAATTTCGTCAAGTCTTAAGTCAAGTCAGAGTAAACATAAAACGTCAATACAGTCAGAGTCAAGTCAGTCCATTTAGTAAAGCGGTAGAAGCTTTACTAAAACTTCGGATGGAATTTTGGAGGGAAACACAAAATAGCATGGTTCTTGAAGTTGTATCACTTGTCCACACATGACACATGACACACATGACATGACAACGAATGTTTAATATTCAATATTCTACCATTATCACACATGAAACACCGAAATAACACAAATTTAACAAAGAATACAAAACACATAACGTCAGTCTCTAAAATCCCCGCCAAAACTCCAACAAAAGAGTATTTTGTGTATGATTATCGTGTCATGTCAAAATATTGCAGTGTGCGTAGCGTTTTATTTGTTAAAAATATACAACATTAAAGCATATTTTAAAAAAATATCCACAGCCGAACATATAACCTCCTCGGTTTTGGATGTCGGTTAATAATTTTGCTATTTCACGCTCCTCCTCCATATCAATTATAACTAGAAGAAATTTCATGCTTTTAAATCTACGCGTCTTTCATTAAAAGGGGTACAAAGTTTTCTGCTCGCGTTTTAATAATAGATGCCAAGTTCTGATCTTACTTTTTAGGACAAACCCATAGTATGTTCTAAGATAAACCTTTATGTTGACATCGCTACTATTGGCCTACCGATCTGAATAACGCGATCTTACACATATTAATACGTGTATTAATATGTGAGTATTTCCTTCCAATATCACCCACTTCGCAGAACTAGGTAAAACAAACAGCTAGTCTTTTTCACGAAACATTTTCAATTTGAAAGTTTTTAAGCCAGAAATAATTTGAAACCGACACACGAGTGAGAACCGCTTTGTAAGCGCACCTTTGTTGTTGAGTTGGAATCAAGTGTTGCTTCAACCGAGGGTTTTAAGGACGAGGCCTGTTTAGTCTTGGTGACATCAGCTTTTAGCTGCTCAAGTGCGCAATAGTTTTTTTAGACTTTTTGTTTTGCAGGCTTATGTTATAGCTTTGGGCGCACGCTGTGACTACTTTTTGTATGATTTGAATTTGAAATTTGAATGATTTTAGCGACACACACGCTCGGTTTTAGTAATGCAAGCGCGCCAATTCTAAGCCATGCTAACGTATTTTAGTGATGCGACTGTGTTGAAAGTTATACTCGGTTATATACCATAGGTACTTTTGTGTAGTTTTACGTAACTGAATCGCGTTTGTATCGCGTTGGCATGGCCACAAAAGGTGCCACTTACTAGGATCCTCAACTAGGCTGCAACCAGTCATTGATGCAATGTTTCGATCAAAGAACAAAGTACACTCTATGTTTTATAGAATAACTTTAAAAATAAACTTACGTGTTGTAATATAATAGTTTTTAAAAGATATGTTTCAATCTAGGACGGTAAAAAAGCATTTTTACGTAGGTTAAAATACTGCATTGTAAGCATAAATAGATAAAATATAAATTCGCACAAAATATTTAATTTTTAATATTTTTACCAAGAGTTTGAAGCAATAGTATTTGTTTATTCTCGATAAATAAAATAAAAATAAAAAGCCTTTCATTTCTTACAGTAGTACATTACAAATACTTTAAACTATTAAACATGATTTAAAAGAACTACAATATAACTTTTAACTACATTGTAAGAACCCCTCTGCAGGTGAAGGCCTCCCCTAAAGATAACCAGTGCTCTCTTGATGTTGCTGTTGCCAGCCAGTAGGAACCAGCAATATTTTGGATTTCGTCCTCCCATCTGACGTGAGGCCGCCCTCTCGCTTTTTTGCCCTGCGGTCCTTTTCACGCTGTTACTTTTTTCGTCCATCTCTGGTCTTGGAGTCATGCCACGTGTCCAGCCCATTTCCACTCCAATGCGAGAGCTTTTCTGAGGCCCTCGAATGTTTTTGTTATTTGCCTTATTTTTGTGTGTCTAATTTTTTGCATTTTACTTATGATTAGCATGCCTAGCTCCATTCCTTGTTGACATGTTGTTTTTTTTATTTTGTTAGTGAATTTTTACGTCTGGCATGCGTACAATAAGCAAGGAATAAGACATACATACATATTCTCGATAGAGACTACGTAAATTATTAGAATGGTAAAATTCACAGAATAAATTATATGTAAAATTCCTCCCATTTATATGACAACTATTTGAATTTCGTATCTCGAGAGATTCAAATACTTTTTTTTCAGTCTGAACAGGAAAACCATAAAACAGCGTTTCTTAAAGTTATACGCCATTGTCTGTGGACCCCATGTGTCAGGAATCCGCGGTAGCTCCGTTAAACTATATCATACTTTTCAGGAAATGCATGTATTTTACATGTGTGTGTGATATTTTAATTAAGTAGACTAATTACTTAGTCCATTTTTGATTGATATGGGTAACATCAGCAATGAATATCTCATCAAAGATGACTCAATTGACCCTCAGACCTAAAGAAATTTTGAAAACTGATTATCGTGCAAAAGGTCTTGGTGAGTTTTGGAGTTCTTTGAGTCAAGCTCTTCATGTCAATCGAGGTTTGTCGATTCTGATTCCATTTGCGACGCGACGACATACCTCTTTGAAGCAAGATTCTTGATTCTGGTTTCGAGAAAAACGAAAAATTGAAATCGATTGAATGTCGCAGATGATATGCGGCTCGCTTTGTCGAAGACTATTCCACAACTTAACGTCTTTACTGAGGCCAAACAGCAGCATCTTTCTCATTAATGTACTTTTGGCAATATTTAATTAATTTTCTAGTGTGGTAATTAAATTAGCAAAATGTGTGATTTTTAATTTAAGACATATTTCGTTAATGAGTCTTGTTTTCTTTGTCTAAAATTTTTTTGAAAGGGGTCCGGGGAGCTATTAAATTTTTTAAAGGGGTCCGTGACTGCAAAAAGTTTGAGAAACCTTGCCATAGATTACTCTATGATTACCGAGTCAAGGAGCCTGTTATATTAAAGTACAAAGACGAAAACCGTGTACCGTTATGTCCCACGTCGTAAGGCATAACATTAAGTCCAACTGCCTATTTCATGTTACAAAAGTGTTAGTAAAAGTGTTTAATTAATGTTTTATGCAACGTTTTGTTGTGTTTTATTGTTCCGCTACAGAAGAAACTACAAATACGATCGTCGACGACGACGAAGGATTGCGACAAACTCATGAAATGAGCATTATAAAGTTTTGAATTAAGTTTTCTGAGCTAATCAAGAGGTATTTTAGTTTGTAAAACAAATAAGTGATAATTATAATTCAAATTCAATCATTTCAGACAATTCATGCACAGTCCATATAGAAAAAATATTACAAAACATAACATTAAATTAAGTAAAATTTAATACAGTATCAAGTACAATAAGTTGATTAGTTCCTTATTAGTGTCATATAAGCTATTTTTAGTAAAAAACATAAACTATTGTTTTTTACGTGTTTTCTAGTAATATGCTTAAATTTAAATAAAATAATATGTATAAATATTGATTCTACTCAAATATAATTCACGACGATATATTTTAAATATTTATTCAATAAGCATGATATAAATGGACATCCTAATGGACACTACAGTGACGTAGACAAGCGGAAAATGTCAACGCGCTGGCCGGCTAACGCCATGTCTACTAGTTTCATTGTCTTTGGTCGATGCCGACAGTTTTTTTTTTCTCGTTCTGTGAACAAGTAAAAGGAGTTGTCAGTGTGATGCCAAAGTCATTAGGATTTTTTCGTATAAAATACTAACATTTTCCCGCGGCTTCGCTCGCTTGGATTACGAAAATCGATTAAAAATACGAATATTTTCGAGAAACGCTCGATATTCGTACGCGTGACGGACGATCCGTCTACCGCAGCGTTGCTTTCATAAAATTTATGAAACAACAACATGAAACGCCATGAGGGACTTAATTTCATTTTCCCATACAATTTCTTTGTGTCTAAATCTTATAATAATTGTAGTCACTCGCCGAATATTTTTCTTCGAATTGTCCTCAGTATTATTGTGTGTAACATCCACGAGGGTTGAGTTAATGAGATTTTTCCAAAATGAATTATAGCCCGTAACATTTCTCCGGGATTATTAACAACGATAAAATTACGCCGGGGACTTTTGTTTTGCTTATTCTTGCTTTACTATATTATAATAATCTAAGGCTTATCTTAAAATAAACAAAGAAATGGGCATACAAAACCTAATTACTACAATAATAATAATTTGGTTTTCCAAGGGCCTGTTTCAGCGTTTACTGTTAAAGTTTTTGTTAGGCTATCCATAACTTTTCTGACAGATTCTCCATACAAAATCTGTCAAATAAAGTTGTAACTGTCAAATTAATCGACTATCTGTAAGCGGTTAATCTTCTGGTCCGGTAATTTCCACATTGTCCCTTTGTACACTTAACAATTTTTGACTGTAATATACTTCTAATACCCGAGCTGTCATCAAATTAAGTAATGTAAGGAATTACAAACAAACAAACGCATTTTTCCATCCCAACTTCGTTGCGTTGATATTCGTTTATCGCGCGGAAATATACATTTCTCCTGGATAAATATCCTACCCTCTTTCCTGTGACTCAAAGTGTCTCCATACCAAATATCAGCAAAATCGGTTCAGCTGTTTGGGCGTAAAGAGGTAGCGGGCGGACAGACAGACTTCCGTATTTACAATATTAGAATGGAAGTGTGAAAGTATGGATGGGAAACTAATGGGTCGCGACCCGGTGGTTGGGAAGCGCTGAGCACGTTAGCGGTGGCCACGAGGTCGCCGTATCTCCTATAATCAGATTATATCTTTAAAGGCACGTTAAGCATGAAATCTATAAAAATACATATTTTTACCCCGTGTTTATGTACTTAGTACTTACGTAATATCAGAAACTAGCGTCTTTGTCGGACACTGCTCGTTTTTAGCCCCAAAAAAGGGGTTATGTTTTTAACCCAACTGCGCCAGGAGAGTTTTTTTTTTCGACAGTGTGTATGTATAATTGTTTGGCACGCCCTGCAGTCTAAACGGCTTGACGTATTTCGGCTTGAGAGTGCAATTAGATTCGTGTTGACTGTAAGAGTGACACTAAACATATAAAAAAACAAAATGGCGGATTTTGGGCGCAAAATTCCAAGTGCAAAGGTTCCTGCAGTCAGGTTTATTCATAGCTAAATGAACAATATAATATTTTATTCTGTTCATTGAGCTTGCTGGACGTATGTTATGTACGAATAAAACGGTACAATGATATAGGGTATCATCGGAGATCGTTGTCCGATCATCCATTAACGAGTTGATCAAAAGCGATCACAGACGGCGATCGATCGATCGATGCAGAGTATGCCCCCGGCCTACACGATCACGCTTACGTGTCATCATTTAAAAAATAATATAAATATTTTTTATTCAAAATAAGTATTCAAAGTACGCTTTCTGAACGTCAAGACTACGGTGCCTACCACCGGTTCAGGAACAAACCCGGCGAGAAGAACCGGCGTAAGAAAATCGCACACCTTTTACCAAAAAGATGGACTTCCTTTTATAAAGAGGCCGGTTACTTCGCCGTTTAAGCTTGTGCCACAGTTATAATAATTTTTGAAAATTTATTTCAACATTTTTTTAAAATAACGTCGTCAATTCTCCATCCCGATGCTGTTACAGACAAAGACCGCACCCACATCAATAAAATAATAAAACCTCCAATAGATTTATAATATTCCGTCGCGCCGATCTTGATATAAAAATTTAATTTGGATAATGCGAGTCACATAATATTGAGCTCTCTCCCGAGAGCGGTTTGCAAAACGAAGTCGCTCTAGCGATACCTTTACGTCCACCTTAGGGAAATAAATTCATGTTTACGGTCGTTATTGGGGACAATTTAGAAAGTTTTTTTATCGTTTTCATAAATATACGAATTTCGAAAGTGTAATACCATAGAATTATTTAATTTGTGTAAAGAATTTAAAAAGCCATTCGAATGAAGCGTGAGACACAGTAGTGTGTCCACAAAACAAACCATGGTTAGCCCCATGGTTTCATATGCACACAGTCACCGAATGGACGCGCGTCGGGGAAAGTAGTAATGTTATGGCAGCTGTACATTCTCGTCGAGACACAGCGAGACCGCCCGAGTGCGAGGGTGTACATGGTTGCAATCGCCTCATCTCGTCTGCCAGCCTTGCGAAAGTCTCGCCACAAGACTCTCGCCCGAGAGCTCTCGGTGGCTCTCGAGAGTGTACAGCCTCCGTAATGAGTTACAATGAGAGCTCTCACATGACACGGTCCGTCCATGTGTGGCAATGGACACCTGTAACGTCAGAATTATTACAAGTGTGTTGTCAGCCGTTTTATGACGGAATAGACTGACTCAACGAAACACTGCGCAAGTTCTGATTCACGCCGGTTTTCTGTAAGGCCGTGGTAATTCTCCGGTCGAGCCGGTCCATTCGTGCAGTGAAGCATATCTCTCCTATTATACCTTCAATCTTACTCATATTAATAAAATCTCAACGTTTGTCGTGGATGCATTATAAAACTTGAATATCATAACTTCGAGGCTGCCATCGCGAAATTCTTGAATACACTTTATTAAGAAGTAAACTAGAAAAGTTTTCAGATGTTTTAATTAAGTTTTTTGCCGCGAACTTTGAGGCGGAATAAAAATTAACCTGATTTCGTTCTAACATTGGAATAACAAGAATCTTTGAATATAAGATTTGTGCCGTTTTTCTTTTTATTGTAATGATTGATAAAATTGTGGCATTATTTGGAGTTTATTAATTATATAAAAAATTTAAGAGGAAAAAAGGAAAAATCATTTTTTACATACAACGCCATCTTTGATACATAGATCAGATGGACGCTACATATTATTTGAAGACATGAGTGGAAGAAGCGGGTAAGTAACATTTTAAAAACTGCCGGATTTTGCATAAATGGACGCATTAGAACCGGAAAAAAGATAAAATAATGTGGATTTAATGTACAACTAAATACATAAGCCAAATAATTAAATCACTAAATGAGTAGTTAAGAAAAAAGAGTATTTACTCGAAGGTTGTCAAATGTTAGTTATTCGTTTCTTCCACTTATGTCTTCAATTATTAACAAAAATATGAACTAAAAGTAAAAAATGAATAAAAAATATAATCAGATTTTCAAAATCAACATTCATTAAACATTTTAATGAAAACAAAAGTCGAATGATGAATTATTCGTTTGCATTTCGTCGGGAGTCTTCGGCAAGTTTAATTATACTTAGTCGATTTAATCGCTTGGTTAAAATTTGCTTTATCTTCGCCTTATTAATTTCGTCCTAATGCGGGGGAACAGTGCCTGCACGTTTTATCAGTCGTTATTAGTGAAATTCGTTATAAAAGAAAATTTGACTATTAATAAAAGTTAAATAAAAAATTTAAAATACAAAGAAAATAATACGAGTAGCCATGTAATATGTATTTCTACGTGTAGTGGCTCTACGTCTAGTGGCTCTACGTGTAGTAGCTCTACGTGTATTAGCTCCACGTGTAGCGGCCCTACGTGTAGTGGCCCTTTGTGTAGAGGCCCTATGTGTAGTGGCCCTACGTGTAGTGGCTCTACGTGTAATGGCTCTACGTGTAGTGGCCCTACGTGTAGTGGCCCTACGTGCAGTGGTCCTACGTGTAGTGGCCCTACGTGTAGTGGTCCTACGTGTAGTGGCCCTACGTGTAGTGGCTCTACGTGTAATGGCTCTACGTGTAGTGGCCCTACGTGTAGTGGTCCTACGTGTAGTGGCCCTACGTGTAGTGGCTCTACGTGTAGTGACCTACGAGTGGTGGCCCTACGTGTAGTGGCTCTACGTGTAGTGGCTCTACGTGTAATAGCTCTACGTGTACTAGTATATTTTATAATTAAAAAAAAATGTGAGACGCAATCTTTTTCCTTGTTGTCTGGTTTACACGTATTAAGTAGATAACTAAATATTAACTTAATTTTGAATAAAATAACACAAAATTTAGTAGAAAGTACCAAGTTAAATTACTTAAAATGAATTTAAATTTTTTTTAACTACTTATCTACTTAAAACGTGTAAACCAGACATATGACGGCAGTACGTAGCAGTTCTACGTCGAGCTATATAGTTATTCATAATTTTTGAAAACAATGTTAGATGCGCTCTTTTTATGTTCGTTGTTCGTGTACGTAGCTTCTACGCGTACGTATCAGTTCTGCGTGCATGTAGCAATTCTACGTGCACGTGTCAGCTCTACGTTTATAGCTGCTCATCTATCTATAACATAACATCTGCCTGCATGCCAAATTTCAATCCGTCCCGTGGTTTAGGTCCAATATATTGAGATAGCAGATCGCTGCTGAGAATTTCATTTAGAGTTCTTTCAAGCATGTTTGTCATTCATCATGGATTACCCAGTTAGGTCGTAGGATCGCCAAGAATTTATTTCGTATGAATGGCCAAAATGACCTACGGTCGCACGTGGTGGTATTTTAATAACCTTGGAACATATCTTGGCGTAAGTAACGATGCAACCATCCCATGAATGATATCGCCATATGCCAAATTGAACAGATGGAAGGCAACTATGGTTTTTTTAATTAGAGCTGGAGGTCCTCTGTGGAAGAAAATCGACCACAAATATTCAAATCAATCGTGTAGAGGATCTATAAAAAATCTATTCTCAAAACAATCACAGATTTCAATTTGGCGTAAAGGTCTCGTTCCCAGGCCATTACATTTTATTTAAAAAAAATTTCAGACGTCAACCATAAGCAAAAGAGTATTTCGTATATAATTATCGTGTCGTGCGTGCGTAGCGTTCTATTTATTAAAAATGTGCAAGATCAAAGAATATTTTAAAATAATATTGGTATTCCACGCTCCTCCAACATATCAACTATAACTGGGAGAAATTTCATGCTTTTGCATCCACGCATCTTTCGTAAAAAGGGTACAAAGTGTTCAGCTCGCGTATTATTAGATTAGCGGACGAGTCAGCAAACCTGACACCTGATGGAAAGCAACTAACGTCGCCCATATGTAACATCGAAAGAGTTACAAGTGTATTGTTGGCATTTTATTGAAGGGATAGCCTAAGGTAGGCGTCAAAGGGAATAGAGATAGGGAATAAAATGGAGGGAGTTGGACCTCCTGTACACTCACTAAACAAAACACAGCAGAACGTCGTTTCATGCCAGTTTTATGTGAGGCCGTTCCTGCCAGCCTATTCGTGCCAAAGCATGGCTTTCCCAAGGCTACCCTCGCCCATGGACATTTCTAACATTATATTGAGGAGTGCATTCGATTTAAAAAACATGTCGGCTAGGAGTAAGCCTGTCGTATAGACGGTATATTTACAGGTTAGAGCTTAGTCCAGGACTTAGTACTCAAGCCTAATCTGGAATTCAGGTCGAACCTTTATATCAAAGATGTGCTAAAAGACGCCGTTTGCATATTTTTGCATACTCTCTACATGTGTGCTAATGTAAGTACTTATTTGTTTGGAAGACTTAAAAATACAGCTCTTTTTCATTTATACTTTTACATCGTATTAAAAAACGGAGAATACTTTTTTTTTATTTTTTGATTATTTTTTCAAATTCAATGAGTATTACGTTTGCTTTTAATATTGGTTATATTATTAAATAGCTTTTGCCCGGTTTCGCTCGCGTGGTATAAAAAAATTGGTAAAAAATCGTTTTATTTTCAAAAATGGAATATTATATCAAAAAAAGTAGCCTATAATACTTTCCATACTTTCGACTGAGTCTATGCCAATAATCAAGTCAATTGATTGCTTTGTTAGGGCCTGAAGAAAGGACAAACAAGTAAACACACGTTCCCATTTACTTATTAAAAATTATAAAAATTATAAATTAAAAAACTCATTTACTGTTCATGCTGTCAGATTTTTGGAATTCGCTCCCTCACACAATTCGAGACAGCCCCACTGTTGCTGTATTTAAAAGACGCTTGAAAGAGCACTACCT
>JAOTAV010000152.1:0-10777 GCA_026546445.1 Cyclargus thomasi | reverse complement strand
ATGGGCAATGTCTAGAAGTCGTGAACAATATTAAGTATCTAGGTGTTTGGCTCGACCAGTCCCTCAGATGGACAAAAAATATTATTGAAATGTATGAAAAATGTCTGAAAATTGTTAATATATTTAAAATTTTAGTAGGACCTGGATGGGGTGTCCGTCCGTCTCACTTAAGATGCTTGTATTTTGCGCTTGTGAGAAGTAGATTAGATTATGCAAGTATTTTCTACGGTAACTACCCTAAAAGTAATTTGGCTAAAATTGATAAAATTGAAAATATGTGCATCAGAGTTTCATAAAATCGATACCCATTCAAGTAGAACTCAATATTCAACCATTGTTTATAAGAAGACATCTTCTAGCGGCTTTATTGGCTTAAATGTAAATCTATAAAAATTATGATTATGTGATTGATCAACTAAATAGGCTAGAATCATTGTGTTTACAAAGATACTGGCACAGAAGAAAGTTACCTTTGTTAGTATTAATTTATATGTACTCAAACAATATACAGATTCATTCTAGTAATTGAGTAGGATTGTTTTATTGAGTAGACTCCCCCTAAGAAAGGATTTTTAAAAATTCTACCCGTGAAATAGAGGTTGAAATTTTGTACGAAAGTTCGTCATTTGTTTAGTTAAAGACATGAAATTTTATTTCTGAGCTACTGATTCAAAATAAATAAATACGTGTTTAAGCATTTTTGAAATTTTACCCTTAAGAGGGTGAAAAGGTGGTTAAAGTTTCTATTACTTTTTCTACGCATGTTCGTCGTTTCTTAAGTTAGAAACCTTAAATTTTATTTTTGAGCTGCTGATTCAAAATAAATAAATACGTGTTTAAGCTTTTTATGAAATTTGACTTCCGGAGGATGAAATAGGGGTTAATGCGAGCGAAGCCGCGGGAAAAAGCTAGTACTTATATGAAGTACTACTAGGGGTTTAATATTTATTAAACCCCTTCTTTCTTAAAAATATAAACAGTGTTAAGCTAATCATTATTCGCTGTCTCTTTCTGGAATATTGAAAACCTCACCCAACAGAAATAAAAATATGTTTAGAAATAAAAGTATGTATAATGGGGGAAATTGAAAGAGAGCCAGTTGACGGACCCACGTCATTTGGTCGGAATATACAATTCCATGTAAGTCTTCATCTGTCTTCAACCTGACCAAAATGTTTAGATCCACTTTCTTCGATTTCAAGAACTTCTCTGATTGTATTTTTATATTGACATGTAAGGTATCCACTGTTGGTTATTGGGTGTAACAATAGATAATTAGCTTTTTTTCTGTCGTAATATAAGAAAGGGGCAGTGAATCATGATAAGCTAAACACTGTTTAAATATTTTATGAATAATGGCGTTAATTTCCTCCGATATCAGTTTGAGTGAGTGAGAACACAGCAAGCAAAAATGAAATGAGATTATTAACAGACATTTTTAAAAATTACGTGGTGAAGAAGAGACTAAGTCCCATAGTCGAATTAGTGTTGCTGATGATGAATACAACGTGGAAGGGCTACTTATTAATACATGAAAATATGTTTGGAGCGGTCACCGGTCAACGCTTCCATTTATAGGTCACGGGTACAAATTTAATAAAGGTTTGAAATGCTGCTCAAAACACGACACATTTATTCATAATCCATTAATTGCCACTCCAAATAACGGTGCACTTCACCTGACAACTTGCTGTAAGTTTGGCGCACATTGTGATGGGTTAAAACGGAGCGGACCGCATTTTACAACTGATGTCAGTTAAGTAGCAAGCTTGTTATTGTGCCCTCAAGTAGACAAAACTAGCTTCATTTGTAACAATTAGTAAGCTGAGTAAACAAATTGACTAGCAAGGGTCAGCTATAATCAAGACAGTTGATTCAGTTTCTATGAAATCAGGAGACGAACAAGTAACCTGATGGAGGGCATGGGGCAAATAAGCTGATGGAAAGCATGAGGCAAACAAGCTGATGGAAAGTATAAGACAAACAAGCTGATGGAAAGCATGAGGCAAACAAGCTGATGGAAAGTATAAGACAAACAAGCTGATGGAAAGCATGAGGTAAACAAGCTGATGGAAAGCATGAGGCAAACAAGCCGATGGAAAGCATGAGGCAAACAAGCCGATGGAAAGCATGAGGCAAACAAGCCGATGGAAAGCATGGATCGCCCACGGGTACTTGCAACATCAAAATATTTGCTATAATCTCATTCATCGAGATTATTGCAACTAAACGAAACGATCTATCGCCAACAAGTGGCCTATGGCCATAGGGTTCCGACTCAAAATTGCGAATTTTCACTGCATCGCATCATAATGTAATTTTTTACTATGAGTTTTTCAGCAGATTTTTTGACTAGTTGTTGCCCGCGACTACGTCCGCGTGAAACCTTATAAATTATCCCGTTTATACAACATTTCTTTATCACTGCTTGGCGCCTATTGGCCGTAGCGTGATGTTATACAGATTACTAGTTGACCCCGCAGACGCTGTCTTGCCGAGCTATTTTGTGAATTTAAACCATTTCCCCTTAAACACACACACAAAAAATTTATTAAAATCGTACCAGTCGTTTAAGAAAGTTCGAAACGAGTATCTTTAAGGAATAAGGAATTCCATTAGCACTTTGTGAACCATGGTAGGTATACGTCGGTGCAAAGTCTTACTTATTGGTGTCAAGTGATTAGGGTACTCATAATAAAACCAAAATCATATTTCCTTAAAAATTTTGAGATGTTCTGAGATATAATAGAATCTATAATAAAATAATGAATGGTACCTGGTGTAATTGCAATGATGATGATAATGAATAAATTTTAAATAGTAGTAGCTTTCAATTCTTAAAGCAAGACCGAAAACCCCAAAGTCGTATCTGTAAGGAATCTAGAGTTCTCTCAGTATCTTCGGAACCATGGTATACCTTGGTATCAAATCATACTTTTTGGTAAAATATACCTAGGACACTTCGATGGAAACCAAAATCACTATATGTTTTCATACAAATTTCGAGGTGTTCCCTTGATTACTCAAGGACCTGATGATGGGATCATCATCAGTTCACCATTTTTGTGATAATGATGATTATAAATATAATTTATGGTGTACTAGCATTTATGCTTTCAGTTCTTAAAATAACGCCGAAAACCCCAAAATCGTATTTGTAAGGAATCACGAGTTCTCTCAGTACCTTCGGAACCATGGTATATCTTGGTACTAAATCTTACTTTTTTGTAACATATACCTGGGACGCTTCTAGGGAAATCAAAATCACTATATGTTTCCATAGAAATTTCGAGGAGTACCCTCGATTACTTATGTTTCCCATCAACCATGAGATCATGGTGGCAATATGGGACCTATTTGAAACAATACAACAAAGAAAAAATTTTGAAAATCGGTTCACAAACGGCGGAGCTATAGTTGAACATACATAAAAAAACCACAGCCGAACATATAACCTCCTCGTTTTTAAAAGTCGGTTAAAAATACGGAGGCACGCGGAGACGTCTCCAGTAATCGGTTATTACTTGTTCACGTGACACACCATATCTAGCTTGTATTGTTATTATCTATAGATGGTTTTGGTTCTATTGACATATTCAATTGGTATTGTATCACAAAGCTATGAATCGATGCCTTACTGCTTCAACCTCGTATCTAAAAAAATGGCTACATTTCATTGGACAAAAAAACTGATTATATTTTTTTTCTTAGTAATTGTACAAAACTGATGTTATTTGATAGGTAACTGAGGTTTTTTGATAGGTAACAATTTACTTATCAAACAATATCATATCTAGTTTTGTACAATTACTAAGAAAAACAATATAATCCGTTTTTTTTTGTCTCCTGAAATGTAGCCATTTTTATGATACGAGGTTAAGGCAGTAAGGCATCGAAATATACAACAATATGTCTTATGATAAGGATTTACAAATGATAATAAACTAAGCATTCTGAAATCAATCCATACTAATATTATAAATACGACAGTGTGTCTGTCTATCTGTTAATTCCTCACGCCTAAACCGCTGAACCGATTTTGCCTAATTTTGGTATCAAGATACTTTGAGTCCGGGAGAAGGACATAGGATATATATCTATGTAATATGTAATTGGTCTATGGTAATATATAAACAGTAAGTTTTATACCAATTACAATAAACTGTACTGTTACATATAATTTATCCGCGTTCGGTGCAGAATCGTTTTCAATCCACCCCATTTTATTACTCGTAAAATCGCGAACGTTTGTGGCTAATAGCCATAAACCACAAAGGGAGATGAAGCGTTTATAATTGGAACTATGTTCCTTATCGTACTGACAGATGGGGGTACACGGAGAAAATCATTACTGAGTGAAAGTGACAGAATGAGTTGATAATTGAACTGTCGAGTAACTTACTTGCTTATGAAATTGACAAGCGATACTTGTAAGTGTAACTTGACAAGTAACTATATCAATACCTACTTTACCTGAAGATTGTGAAACAGGCCCTAATGTCTTGTTTACACGTATTAAGTAGATAAGTTGGTAACAACATTTTTATTAAATTTTAAGTGTATGTCCAAACGTATTTAAGTAGTTAAGCTCTTTATTTGATTCAAGATGGACGATCAACAACGAACAGAAGTCGTAAATTATGTCATTAAATTTGTAATTGACGATGTTTTGGAGTAATAAATTATTGAAATACCTACTTAAAGGAGCACGAAGAAAAACTGTACCCGAACACGTCACTACAATTGTTAATTTAACTAAATTGTACCTGTCCAATGTGTCAAGTGACAATCCCCGCTCACCAACCTAACAGAAAAAAAAAATCTAATTATCTGGGTAAGTAGTAACTAAATTTTAACTTGCTACTAAGTTTTGTGTTTACATGCAATTAATAACTTAAAATTTAGTTACCTACTTATCTACTTAATACGTGTAAGCAAGTCATTGGACATACATAGGTGCAATCATAAGCTTTAGACATGGTTACCTAATATGTTGTTAAATGTTGTAATTCAATTTACTGAAAACGTATCGTTTGGTTCGATTGTAAAACCAGGATTTTCAGCGAAACACTGATACGCGTAGCAAAAAATATTCTTATAAAAACCTTTTACATCGAAATGGGTTAGGAAGGTGAAGTTATAATGAAAATAGGTGTTATATTTTTGTATAGCGACTTTCGTAGGACTAAGGGACAAAAAGATCTCATCTACATTTTGCCTTTTGTTTGAATCAGACGAAAGCTTTCCTTTCCGCTTTAGATATTTCCTTCATTTCCTCGGGCCGGCTAAAACAGCCTAACTTCCAATTAAATGAAGTTCAGGAAAATCTGCCTCATGATATTTGCTTCGTGTTTTCTCACTTTTGATGCGCCTGGTAACTTTATTTTAAGAAATTTAGAGGTCAAAAGAGAAAAATTTGATAATTTCGAGAAAATTAGGGGCAACTGATGGAAAGCAACTAAAAGAGCACATGAATACTCAAAACGTCAGAGTTGCCAGTGCGCTTATAGTGAAATAGGGACAGAAGATAGGAATAGGGAAAAGAGATAAGGGGTAAAGCTTCTGCTACCCTAGACACGTGGCAAGCGATTAACGTTTACGATAATCGCTTCGATTGTTTTGTATGGGATTGACATATTTGAACTCGACTAGATTATGTGACTTTTCGTCTATGGGGGTCATTGCGACCTGTTATTTCCAGACAGTTTACGCCCAAACCAACTTTCAAACATTTTAGTATTAAGTGTGCTAAAATAATAAGAGTTTGATAGCGTTACTTAAATGGAATTGGTTTGACAGCTAGTTCGTAAACTTGCTGGAACTTGGCTGGGAATAATAAATCATAATAACCCCCCAGATCCGGCAACTGACAAGGTTAAATTAAAATCCCTGTGTGATAAATATAATTAGAGATAATGCACATTCACCATTTCCACTATCATATAAGTTTCTTTGCTACCGCCTATGCAAATTATGTTGTTTCAGTACAACCCTACCCTGTGAAAACTCGAACACCATTGTATTATTGTTAGTAGCCGACTCTCAAACCTACCTCTTAAAATCTTAGCATATATAATTCTTGTGTTAGTGTATTTGTTTTTATGAAATTTTTGTAGATATTGAAATGTTTGAGAATGGTTTAGAGCTACAAACTATGACCGACAGGTCAACGTCTGTCGGGTTATATGTTACCGGCGATGTGTGTAATGAGACATTCTATAGAATGCCTAGGCAATGTATAGAATGCCGGGTGCATTTGGGCAGTGTATGAAATATTATAAATATCATTATTCGTTACATACTTTGCCTAGGTAATCTATGGAATGCCTAGGCATAGTATGCCTGCTGTTCTCTCGGTAATGTGTAAAATATACTGATCTTAGACTACGTTAGTATGTTTAACGGGTGGTCTTTTGAATCGAATTGCTTGAATTTGAGGAAACCGAAACACGATAATTTTGAATACCGATAGATAATGCCCTTGTTACACTCAAATTCGTTTATCGCGCGGGCACCGTCAATTTTTCCAGGATAGAAAATATCCTTATCCTTCTCCAGGATTCAAAGTTTGTCTATACCAAATTTCAGAAAGATCTATTCAATGGTTTTGGGGTGGTCCAGACAGACACACCTTCGGATTTATAATGTTAGTATGGATTAAGTAGTCTCCTTCAAAACAATTAACTAGTAATCTAGTTTGCGAAACAAATGACGATTGTGTAGAGGCGACAATAGGCGTTCGGGAGGGAATGGAACGATAACAGCAGGCGTCTGAACAAGCAAATAGAGTATGCAAAGTACCTACGGTATTATACCTATTTCCTTTGCGTAATTGAAACTCGCTTGACATCGACAAAACTTACCATTCCCTTTGTGATACAAATGAATTATATTAATATTAAGACGTTGTTGTTGTCTAATATTATATAAATCAGATCAGAAATAAACGACAAACATAAATGGGAGGATAGACCACGTTAAAACCTAAATGAACCGACAGACAATATATAGCTGCTGACCCGACCAAGTTGTATTTTTTTGTGGCAAGCGCGCAGACGGGTAACCTGATAAAAAGCATCTGCCGTCGCCCCTGGACACTCGTGACATCCGACGTTTATGAGGGCATAGGGAATCGGAATAGGTAAAGAGGATTAGGGAAGTTGGGCCACCGGTAAACTCACTCACTGAACGAAACACAGCACAACGCCGTTTCACGACTGTTTTCTGTGAGGCCGTGGTTGTTACCACGGTGTGTGAGTGAAGTGATCTTCGCATGAGCATCCGCATCATGTACTTGAGATTGGAAAATGTCACATTAGTACACGCATCCACCGGGGTTCGAACCTGCACCCTCTCGAGTAACTAACCAAAGGTCTTACCCACTAGGCTAGTCCTTAGTTATGACGCGGTATGAGTCAGACAGGACAAAGCATGCACGATTGTAGAGCTATCTAGAAAAACTGAAAGAAACTATGCAGGATAGGTCGTTAATCTTTTGCATACTTACATTATTAGTAGGAGATATTTTTAACCGACTTCCGAAAACGAGAAGGTTATAAGTTCGACTGTAAATATTATTTTTTTAAATAGTATGGAGTAATGGAGGTTCATTATAAAAAAAATTTAATAGTCACGTTACCTATAACATAATATATTATTTACACACGCCTTACGCATTTCGGTTGCTATAGAAGCCATTTTAATACAAAATGATTATAATATTTACTAACTAAATTCATATGAAATCACAATGTTATTGCAAACGCGCCCTTACGTATGATTAAATTTCATGGCTAGAATACGTGGTTGGCGCGAATCAGTGACTTTTAGCAAGATGGCTGCTGAGGTCGAGGTCAAAGGTCTAGGAGCTTTGAATGAACTTCTACACAAATAATCTATATCGATATGTAGTGACTAGAGACACATTAAAGTTATTAACACAGATAAGGTATGACACAGTTGCAGAACTATGATAGAGGACACTTTAAGACGCAGTATGAAGCCAAATAAAAACTAAGCGTTACACCGATGCCGGCGCGACGCCGCGGACGGTACGCCACGCACGGCACCGAAACGATGTCCCGGCGCCGTGCCGAGCACATGGGGCCACGGCCTTGTCAGACACTCAAGTCAGTAACCGGTGGTTCAAGTCACTAACCGGCGGTCTCAAGTGGTCTGCGAGTCGATGTTTCTGAGGTAACTGATGAACTTGAATGCGACACGATACTTACTTTTTTAAATCAATTGATGGTCCGCAGCGTAACGAAAATTTTGACATATTTAGGTCCCTCAGGACTAAAAGGTTAAAAACCACCTAGTCCTAACATAACTTGGAATGATAAGATTTCATAATAAATATAATAATAATAAAGAAAAAAGTCCACAGGGTGATGAATTTAACGTAACATGAGATAAAATGTAAATCTTGGTGCAGAAAAATGAAATTCTAAATCGAGAAAAAAAGATATGGGCATAAGCCTACAGACATCTTGAAATTTGTAATAAAAAAAAAACTCCGAGTCAAGAGCCACGCTCTAGACCACGAAGGCGTAACTGACATAGTTATTTTTCAACGAAGAGCTCAAGCCACTGTACGGATCGGACTAAAATTACCTCAAAATAAGACCTTTGGGATTAAAGTTTGTATCTAAAATACTTCTTACCGTAAGTGACTACTTAGAGCTAGTATATCATACATACATTTACACGTTACCCCTATCATACAGTGTAAATATCAAGGGGTGGATGACAACAAAGCACCGGTTACGAACTCAACCGCGAATTATAAACACAACTCCCTAACACAACTTACACTAGAATAGACTTACGCGGAACTTTGAATCAAGGCAATTAATTTCTCTATACGGTTACATTATGAAAACAATATAAATACATACAGCAGGACCACCGGTAAAAGCTCAAGTCTGAAAGTGAAACTTACTTTGCTCTCGTTAGTGCCGGGTTACACGAGGCTAGTTTTTAAGGTAAGATGGCAAGCCATCTCTTGTATGCTGTATTTGGAAGATGATAATAACTATATCTATGGATGCTTTACACCACGCCAGTCTGGCCCCATGCTAAGTGCCCGAGGGACTTGTGTTACAGGTACTAGACAAAGGAATTATTTTTAACACTTTTTTATACCTACCAACGCGCTTACCAACTGAGTTACGGAGGTCGTCTAGGTCGTAGATGACTCTAGTCTGTGTGTGACACTTGTCAACTAGTTTGCTTTGTTTACTAGCTTAGAAATTGTACTAATTTTATCTACATGAAGCCGGAGAGTACGAGCTTAATGCCCGTTAATGCTAAATAGATATTAGCTTGCTATCTTTGAAAAACTAGCCTCGTGTATCCCGGGCCGAATACACGCCATAAGCAATGGATTAGGGTAACAAACATCCATTGCTTATGCGTATATTCGTGTTTGATTTCAATCTTACTTTGCGCATAATTTACTGTATACATTTCCATTGTGTCGTACACGCGAAGACAGTCTACAAAATCCCTATTAAACAAAACACATCCTGGATGATGCGAACTTTGTGTGGAATTATAACATTACCTTACGAGTTCATTGTTAAATACTATTCGCTCTTGTCACCATGGCAAAAAGGTGAAAATTGGTAAACTGAATTTGTCCTTCCGTAGCTACGTGAGACATAGCGTAGTGTTGTAGGCTTAGATCGGGGTCACGTACTATTAAAATTGCTTTACCAACTACGCGGTTTAGAAAATACGTCTCCAATGTACGTCTACTATGCTTCTAAGCACATTTTTTTTATTTACTACCTAGACAACGAATGGTGGCCTAAAGTAAATATCTAGAGCGTCCGTTGCCTAGTGGGTAAAACCTACGAGTCGCACTCGATAGGGTGCCGGTACGAACCCCGATGGATGCGTTTACCAATGAGACATTTTCCAATCTCAAGTACGAGTACATAATACGGACTCTCATTGCCGTGGGACATGGCTCTCCCACGGCACAAATGGGCCGGCTCAACCGGAGGAACTGGCGTGAAACGCCATTGAGATGTGTTTCGTTCAGTTGACAGAGTGAGGTCGGCAACGCACTTGCGACTCTTTGGATGTTACGAGTGTCCATGGGTGACGGCAGTTGCTATCCATCAGGTAAAACGTTTGCTCGCTTGCCCCCTAAACATTAATAAAAAAAAATTAGAAAGTCTCATAAGTGGACAATTTAAAACACAAAATAACATTTGAAAAAACCGTCTCTAGTATTTTTAACTGAAATGAAAGTTTAAATGGAATCAACTATGCTATTTGTTATTAATTATGTATGAAAATAATACATTACTGACGCGGTAAATAAGCTTTAGCCCTAGGCTAGTATTTAGCTAAAGTACATACCAGTTGATTGTGCGGTTTGCCCGTCGGTAATAACAGGTAAATAGTTAGTAATTCAAATCTAATTCATATTATATTGACATTGCACACTTCAATGGTAGATTAGTAATAGTTAAGCTCTGTAATTATGGCGTATTACCACAGGCAGTACTGTGCTATTAATAATTAATTTGACTAATGACTAATTAAAAGATTCTTTGAGGCTTTCACAGAAACGCATGAGTTAAAGCGCTAGACGTCTATGCAGCATGACATTACGTCAGAGTATATGTTATATATTATGGAGAGATAGGAGGGAGAAGCAGTTGGGTCGTTTTTTGTTTATACGGGCTTTGGCCCACCACACATTCCCACCACTGCATCTCCTGTGTCGCCAGGATCGACAGCGGTATCCAGCCACGAAAACCCT
>JAOTAV010000151.1:0-10777 GCA_026546445.1 Cyclargus thomasi | reverse complement strand
AGTAAGCAAAATTTAGGCAATTTATCAATTTCAAGCGTTGACATACTGACAAGTAATTTAAAAATCTACAGCGAAATGAAAATTTAAAAACTACCAGCTTTTTTTTCAGAAATTTCCACCTAAAATACTTTTTAGAGTTAATTTTAAAGAATAAGTTTTTTTTTTGTAATATTATTACTAGAAGACGGGACGGACCTGAAGTTCACGCGAACTAAGTCGCGGGCAAAAGCTAGTTTATTATAATTAGCCAAGTATTTCAATGCTGGGGGAGATTATTAGAGGGTTGCTTTCAAAAAGAGGATTCGCGATCATTGGTGTCTTTTTTACGGTGAACGCGCAAACTTGAGTCTTAGAGGGTTTAAATTAGACTAAGTTAACTACCTCTACCCTACTCAGAGACTTTCTTTAACGAGTTCTCTATTTCAGACTCAAGCTTGTTTCGGCTCTCAATGACATTTGGCCGAGAAATATTAGGGGAGCCGGTATATAAGGCACTGTACTATAATATGCATAGCAATGAACGTTGTTGGTCAGCAACATATCATTGATATGCAGTATGAATAGCGTGGGCGATAGCACACAGCCTTGTGGGACACCAGCGTCTAGAGACTAAGTATCAGAGCATTCACCGTCTTTAACGACTTATGCTTCTGTCTGTTAAAACGCTAGTGACTCATTTGCCTAATTTCTCGGGTAGCTCATAAGACGGAAGCTTTGATAAGAGCGCTTTGTGCCAACAACCCGATCGAAGGCCTTCGCTATGTCCAAACTAACAGCCAATGCCTCTCCTTTAGTTTCAATCGCCTGAGTATAGTAGTAATTTAGGTAGTGTACATCACGTGATCTAATGAGATGCTAAGATAAACTCGTGTTATAGCAATGAGATGACGGACCCATACCGAACAATCGTATCCTACATTATATTAACTACACCGCACTGACACATTCACGCACAAACACACTATTATTATGTTTCCAAAATATTCGTATTTTATTATGCGTTTTTTTTTTCATTTTTGCTACAGAACCCTAAAGTGTATTGCGTCAGCTCATTCCTATAATAGGTTACTGGTAATACTCACTGCGTGTAATGTCCAAGCGGCTCGTAGGCGACGTAGTGTCCGCGCTCGCGCGCCGTTGCCGCGGTCGCGTACAGCTCGGAGCCGGCCGTCGCGCACGCAGCACCCAGCGGACACGCCCCTGCGCCGCCTGCACAACACGAGTGCGGTGAGTAAGTGCGCGTCAGAGGGCCGCGTGCGGCCGCAGCGTGATACTTACAGGGCGCGGGCGGCGGCGCGTGCAGTGACGCTAGCGACGACTGCGGCGAGCCCGCCGACGCCGGCGCCATGCCCCCCAGCAGCGGCGTGCTCTGCGATACAAGATCGTCAAGCGTGAGAACAATATTAATGATACATGCACTGACGTTCAGTAGCAAAAGTTCCTGAACTTTCTCAGTACGACCTTAATTTAATTAGAAAGTTGAACGGCGAAGATCATGATAATTGAAGATGTATGTCGAATCGATTGTACAATCAGAGAAGTTGAAACAGATACAGATTTTTGATCTAAGTAATTTGGTCGGGTTAGGTCAAACTCATTCGATAGATAAAGGCTCATATTACGGAATTGACATATTCCGACCAAATGACGTAGGTGCATCAACATTCTTATAATTTCCCCTATACCTAGGTCGGCACGTTAGAACATAATTTGTAATGTTTTAATTAATGTATGTGTGTATCGGGGGATGCATAATGAAATATCGAGTGTCTGTATGGTCGTTTTCGGCGTATTTACCTGGTCGGGCATATGGCGGCGGCGGTCGCAAGTCGCGGTGCAACCCACACCCACGCCCACCCCCATGCCGGTCATCGCTGAAACATAGTTTTTTAACCTTTTTTAAACATCAAAATTATATAACAGTTTCAACATTATAATGAGAGAGTCAGAATGATCCCGCCGGAACCTGAGCGGCCCAAACTATAAATCTATATGTTGATTGACCACGTCAATGTGCCTTTTTGAAATCCGATTTTTTTTGCCTAACAAGCTTTAGAAAGGGTTCGATAGCGCGCGACTATAGTAAAAAATAATTATGAAACAGGAAGCAATAAATAATAAATAATATAAGGCAGGGGAGGTCTTCGCCTAATAGGGGAACATTGTAAGCTCTTAAATAAAGGAGTAAAATAAAATCAAAATAAAAAAATAACCTAGCAAAGAATCACACGAGAATTCGGTGCAATGATGTCGGCGGGCGGCACGCGCGGACGCAACGGCGGGGGCGAGCGGCACCGTCTCGTCGCTGCCGACGCTCGAGCGCCGCCCTGCGTCACACACTAGCGTTACATACCCGCTACCCACCTCCTCGGAATCGTGACTAACGAACGAGCTCCGGCAGCCCTCAAATTTGGTAAGATTTTTGTGGCATCGCATACTCTCCGGAGAAACTCGATCGAGTTCGGAACATTTACGGTCTCCCGATACACTCTCACATTTGAACACATGAAATAACGATTCGTCGATGAAATTAGCACGGATATAAGTCAAGTAAGTATTAGTCGACTGACCGACGTAGGTGGGCACGTAGCGGCGATCGAGCGAAGCCAGGTGGGGCGCGAGGGGGGCGTGCCTTGCGGGCTCGTACTCGGCGGGCGGCGCGCGCGCCAGCGTCAACGTCGACGACACCAGCCCGCCGCCCTCCAAGCTGCCCGCCGACACTGGAATGAGGAAAACAACCTTCAGATCGAGTGCAAACGCTAATTTTCAACTTCATTTAAGGGTGCTGAAAAAATTACCTGCCGAGAATTCCCATATTAATTATTTTTTTAAATAGGTTATCGTTTTAGGTATGTTTGAAAGGACGCGCGCTTAAAAGTTTAATATTCTATATGGACGCTGGTAAGCAATTGTGTATTGTCCAACTAAAATGCTTATTGCTTAATACCTAAAACAGGTTTTATGTTGAGTATTTATGTCCTTTTAAACGCCTTTAATTATCATTAATAATTTATTAATGCGATTTCGAACGCAACGGTTCAAATTTTTGTTCCAAATTTAAACAAAAATAGTTCAGGGAAAACCACAATAATTTACAATAGCTGTCCTAGTTACTTTGTGTTTGGACTTAAACCGTGCCTGTTTTTAAATATGCGAAAGTGTGTTATCTGTCTATCTCAACCACTCAACGGATGAAACTTGGTATGCACATACTTTAAGTCCCGTAAAAGGATGTATGATCCTATAACATGTATATTGTACGGTTCTCGCACGATAACAAGAATGTGCGCTTAAACCACTAAGCCGATTTTAATAAAATTTGGTATGAAGTTATTTTTATTCACTAGAAAGATACTGTTTATTTCGGAAAATGTAAGATTTTTTTGCAATTAACAAAATTCGCATATATCGCTAAACCGATATGGATGATATTTAGCATGAAGATAACGTTAGATCTCAGAAAGGACATAGGATAATTTATATTCGGAAAATATAGAGTTTCCACGCAATAAATGATATTAATTTGCACTTATGGCGTAACTGTACCGATTTTGATTGAATTTAGTTATGCACCAATTTATCTCATGTGAACCGCAAATTTTGAACGGTATTAAGATCATATCGGTGAACTATTATCCCGTATTTGAGTAGGATTCTCGATGGGGTGATATTATATCGTGCTAGTATATATTATATAATTGTGGTGATGTCGTACTCTTACTGGCGGAGCTGTGCAGGCTTTTGTCCATGTGTTTGAGCTCCATCTGGTCGTGGTGTATCCACAGGTCTGGCGGCTTGATGCCCGCCGATGCTGACGCCTTTTGGTACGTGCTGAGACATAACTCATTTTAATAATAATAATAATAATTAATAAAAATTAAAGGTCGTTATAACAATATTGCAAAGGAATTGCTCTACTATCCGTTTTAGTACATTTTGTTAAATAAACTAATAGTAATGATAAAAAAGTTACTTCAAAATCAAAGTTGTGAAATAACTGTTTTGCAAAAGCAAGAAAAATGACAAAATGAATTGCTATTAGCGATATTGCAAAGTGACCTTTTTAGGGCAGCCGGCTCCTACGGGCAAATAAAAATATAATTTCTAGTGAGACTAGTGTGGAAATGCAACAATAATATTTAAAATTATGTATAATAATTGACAGTTAAAAATAATTCCAACACGATGTTTTTGCAAGTCCAAAAGCAGTCTGTTACTCCCTATCCTTTCAACAAAGTTTATGCCAATAATCAAGTCGATTTGGTTTCTTTGTTAGGGCTTGTTGAAAGGACAAACAAACAAATACACTTTCTCATTTATATGGAAGTATAATAATAATAACTCCCACACCGGTTTCGGTGATGGCGGTCGGCTTCATAGAAACCAGGCCTATTACGCAGGAGTATTTTTATAGTACCCAGTTGTGTGCGCAGTACACGGGAGCCCTCTCCCTTCCTTTACTCTCATAACCCAGTAGGACGGATGACCGACATGACAGGCGAGAGATCAGGCGCAGTACCGAGTTTTTAAATGCCCATCCGATGCATGGATCATCTTACTTGTCACACAATCAAGTGATCTGCCTGCATTGTCCTAACCAAATTTGGAAATAACATTTTTCCAACGCGGGACTCGTACCCACTACCTCCGGGTCAAGAGCCAAGCTCAGTACCACTAGACCACGGAGGCGTGTGAAAGCATGGATGTTACACAGGACACACTTTACAAGAAAGTGTATAATTACTATTTGGCACTCGTAAGCGAGAAATGGTGTTACCGCCATTGACACTAGAGTAATGTCGTACAGTACAGGGGTTCCCAATCTTTTTTAGCCCGATGTACAGATGGAGTATTTTGTCACGACCTGTCCTAGCCAGCTATTTTGTATTATAAAGTTGGTTGACCCAAATAAATTGGTGGTATTATTACGCCGGACTGACGATAAGCCTAGCCATGGTAAGGCGATTTGATTTGCGCCAATTTAGCACTGATGGCAGTGGTGGGCGGGAAAGGAACTAATAATAGAGATGGGACAATGACCCAGAGTATATCGATAAAAATGTTTAATACAGCTCAATTAATACATTATGATGCGATTGTACACGGAGAGAACAAGGTAAGGTTTCTATAGAAAACAATAATTTATTATCCAACACTTTACCATTATTTATTATTTACCTTCATAAAGTTATACATACACCTAAAAGTCACAAAAAACGATATAAGTTTTATCAACAGAAAACTTACAGCACTATTGAATGGCATTGTTTTCATTCATGACTAAGCGGCTATTTCTAAATACCGTTAGATTTAGTTCTTTTTCAGACCAGGTGGGGCGCTTCAAATTGTCTCAATAATGAGCTGTCAAGGTCAATTCAGCGTATTTATATTATAGAGGTCAGTGGTTTCTATGAACACTCGGTTATATCCTGACGGTAGTGTACCTGGTATCGGGGTCGAGTGTGGCGCGCGGTCGGCGGCAGCACAGCGAGAGCGCGAGGGCGGCGGCGAGCGCCAGCACCGCACATGCGCCGCCCGCGCTCGCCCATAGCCATGCTGACGTCGCGCCCGCCAAACCGCCGCCCTCTCCGCCTGAGGATACAACACCGATTATAATGATCCACTAACTAAAATTTTTTTATACTTCAACTGTAATGTTGCCATGAAAAAACTTTTGGTTCCAGCTATGACTATACCAGACATTTTATGTCATGCTGGGAATTGCTCGAAAACTCGTAAAGGTAGTCAAAAGTATACTAACCCGGTCCCGTAGTATAGAGCAGCGGGGCGCTGAAAGGCCCGAGACCCTTGGAGTTTCGGGCCTGGATTTTGAAGGCATATGTAGTCCGCGGGCGCAAGCGGTCGAGGCGCGCCCGTCCGCGCTCGCCGGCCACGCCCACCGCCACCCACTCCTCCGCCCCGCCCGCGCCGGCAACCCCGCCCCCGCGCTGAACGGCGTACATGAGCACGTAGCCGGTGATGACGCCGTTGGGGCGGGCGGGTGGCGACCAGGTAAGGTCCACGGCACGGGCGGCAGGCTGAGCCGGGGCAGCGCGCAGGTCGCGCGGGGATGTCGCCGGCGCCGCCTCCAGCGTCGTGTTCGACGCCAGCATCGACCACGCCGACTCGCGCCCTCCTGCACACGAAAGTGTTAACTCGGAGCGCCCGCACGAATAAATGTTCAGCAAAAACATTCGTAACTTCGGTGTCTTCGAAAAGGTCTATATACGATAAACTATATAGAGAAATATTTATATGACACGAATAACATACGATGATATCAAAAGAACGAAGTAAAGGAATCCCATACCCTTGATGAGTTTGACGGCGAACTCGTAGGTGGTGTGCGGTCGCAGGTCGTCGAGCATGCAGTTGAGGTCGGTAGCGTTGTAGACGCGCGGCCGCCCGCCTGCCGCCGCCCACCGCACCACGTAGCGCCGCCCGTCCGTCGCCGCCTGCACACGAAACCCCAGTCAACTTCTCCGCGACCACTGGACTCAGTACCACCCTAGCCCCGCCTCCGCCCTCGCTCTCGCACTCACCTGGCCTTTGGGCAGCGTCGGGTCCGTCCAATACACCACAGCTGTGGTCCCGCTTAACATTATCACCTGTAACATACAGTTATTGTTTTATAGTTGGTACACCTAATTGCAACTGTTTGCCTGTCGAGGTAGATTCGTAGATAGATAGTAGGTACAACAAAGAAAATTTTTTGAAAATCGGTTCACAAACTGCGGAGCTATGGATGAACATACATAAAAAATATCCACAGCCGAACATATAACGTTTTTGGAAGTCGGTTAAAAACTGATGCGCAAGCCCTCACCTTGAGGCCGACGGGCGGTATGAGCGGCGGCGTGTCGTCGTCGTCGTGGTCGTCGTCAGGGTCTTCGGGGTCGTCGGGCTCGTCGGGGCCGTCGTCGTCGGGGTCGGCGTCGTCGGGCGGCGCGCGCGTACGCACAGTGGCATACACCGCTGGGCCCAGTCCCAGCGCGTTGCTGGCTCGCAGGGAGATTACATATTCGGCGTTGGAGGCGAGGCCGCGGATGACGTAGGAGTGCGCGTGCGCGGGCAGGTCGCGCGCGTGCTCGTCCGGCACGCCTAGCCCCCAGCCCAGAGCGTAACCCCGCACCAGCGCGCCGCCCCCGCCCTCGCCCCACCATACCGAAATCCAATCGCGACCCGCGCGCGCTGTATACAATAATTTTAGTGCACACGAATTTTGTTTTTCCAAATAATCATACATTTGTAATGTTTATCAACAAAGAATAATAGTGGGAGCTTTAAGAATATTCCTAATAGTAGTAGTCATGTTAGGCAGAAGGATAAGAAGAGCGGAAATAGCCGATAATTACAGAAAGTCCACTGACATAATATTAGCGGACACACCTATCCCAATACGTCAGTAGTCAAAATAAAAATAGGTGACTCACTGGTGAGTGGTGGCGGCGCGTCGGGCACGGCGGCCTCGGCACGACGTCGCGCCTGTGTCGCTGCTGTCACCCACTCGCTGAACGGCCCAGAGCCGTTAGCGTTGATGGCGCACACACGGATCTGCACACAACGCAAATATTAAAGAAGGGGAGTTCAATATGGAATATCTCGACATGCACGAGCGCATCAAATTAAGCTTGTGTTGGAATTTCGCACAGTCGTTAAACCGTGCGCCTGGTACGTACCTGGTACGTAGCGGCGGGCTCCAGGTCACGGATCTCGGCACGGCGCACGTCGGCCGGTGTGGTGAGAGAGCCGGCGCGGCGGCGGGACGGCGGCGCGGCGCGGTACCGCACCTTGTACCCTGTCAGCGCCCCACGCAGCGACTTCGCCGGCGGCGCCTCCCAGCGGACGAGCAGCGACTGCATGAACATAACTCGACGTCAGAAAAGTAGTAGTTTCAAATTATATAAAAATTCAATTATGTAGAGAGTGTCCGCACTGCGAATTTTACTCACAATTTTCTTCTAGTTTCGTATAACATTCAACTATATGAGAGTATCCCGCACTGGTGGAAAAAAATCCGCCCGATAATAATACACGGTGTGGATTAGTGGTCACCTCTGCTCTAAACAATACATAGACAGATTCTACTATATTCAGAAATAAGATAAGCATAAAACCGAACACTCCTAACCGAATTCATACTATCAAAAATAAAATAGCCTATTGGGGTATATAAATCTCGGAGGGCGACGGGAGCGCTCGGCGATACCCACCGTGTCGCCGGTGGGCGTAGCGGTGACGTTGCCGGGCGGTGCGGCAGGCGCGTCGGCCTGCGTGCGGGCGCTGCGCTCGGCGGACGGCACGCCGCCGACGGCCGCCACCCGCACCACGTACTGTGCGGCGGCGCGGAGTCCGGTAATCGTCGCTGGCGACCGCTCCACGAATATACTCTGCTCTCTGTTGCTCTCCACCTGCGATCGAGAACGAACGAACGAGGGCCAAAATGCTTCTGCACCGAGAGGAGCTAGTCAGCGATACTAGTAGGTTATGAAAATTAAAATCAACCTCGGTGTAATACACAGCGTACTTCGTGGGCGCTGCGGGCGCGGCTGAGGCGACGGCGGGGCCGGAGGCAGGAGCGGCAGCGGGCGAGGCGGGCGGCGACCACGAGACGCGCAGTTCGTGCGGGCCGGCGGGCTCGACGCGCACGTCGGCCGGCGGGCCCCACGCCGCCTCCTCCTCCGGCGTGTGCACTTCCACCGTCTGCGCAAACGAGAACGCAAACGCTTTTAGAATTAACACGCTTATACATGCACGTACGCGCACGGTCGCCGGGGATACGTACGTCGGTAGACGGCGAGGTGGCGGAGCGCGTTAGTGTCCGCGCGCTGAACTCGTACGTGGTGTTGGGCTGCAGGGAGCCCACGTTCAGCTCGTGCCGCAGCCCGCCGCGCGCCATTCTCTCCCTGTCGCGATTACACACTAATTTGAAATCGACGATTCGCTACTTCAGGTTTTCCAGTTGTTTAAATATTATTTTTAGTATGTTCTGTATGTGTGTGTAACCTTGTATAGTAATAATTAGTATTACACGTATCGTGTATTACTAATCGACTTAACTAGTGGTTTCCATTACTCGCCCATATCGAACCTTCATAGTTCAATAAGAGAAGTTGAAACAGATACAGATCGTGGATCTAAGTAAATTGGTCGGGTTGTGTTGAACTCTGCCGACAGATCACGACATACATGGAGTTGACATATTTTGACTAAATTACGTGGGACCGTCAAGTGGCTCTCTTTTAATTTCCCCCATTATACGTTCTTATTACAGTAACATATAATACAAAAATATATTTTATTTTGTTTTTTGCTTTATTTTGTCAGAAGGATTTATCCCAGTCAACAGTAAAAGCGATAGTAGAAAGAACGACGGGTCTTCGCAAATAGATACTGAATCAGTTGACTCAAAAGGAGCGCCGAGACCCATACAACAATATTTAACGACGATATGTAAATTGAAATTCAAACATAATGTCGCTCACCGCTCGCTCCCCTTGACTCGGTAGAGCACGACGTAGCCGGTCACCTCCTCCGGACCGCGCTCCGGCTCCTCCCAGCTCAGCGTGACGAACCTGCCGACACAACACTCGGTCATCCCCCGGTACTCCTCGAGCGCGACTACGGCTAGTGAGCTACTGCCGCTATTGCCTACTCGCCTGTGTTTGACGATGACCGCGCGGAAGTTGCGCGGCGGCCCGACGACGGTCGCGTTCTCCGGCAGTCCTTCCCAGTCTTCGGCAGCGTGAAAGAAATAGTCGTCGTTATCGGTTAATGTGTCGTCGTAGTCGTCCTGCGGCGCGGCGGTGTACGCCGATGAGGTCTCGCCCAGACCCGACATCTCATCGGCCCCCTCGGGCCCCTCGGCCGGCTCTACGCTAGCGACTGTCTCTACGGAACGATATAAAAAATAAAGCAGCAACTAAAATAGAATTATTATAATAAATACTCGTGTAAACTGACTCGCGCTTAAATCACGCATCACGCTATAATAAAAAATCGGCCAAGTGCTAGTCGAACTCGCGCACGAATCGTTCCGTACCATATTAGAGTAAAAATTGTATAAGAGCGGTAGGCTCTTATACAATTTTTTTAATTACTATTTTTGTTAAAATATTATTTTCATTTAGCGAAGTATAAAACAAACTTAGTATTTCAAGTGCCAATCTCAATAGATTGGCACTTGAAATATTAATAATTTTTCATTATTGATTGAAAGCAAAAAATGGCAAAAAATCATGAGGGCAACCTTTATTTATTAACAAAATTTTGTTGTTATAGCGGCAACAGAAATACATATTCTGTAAAAATTTGAAATCTCTAGCTATTTCCGTTCTTGAGATAAAGCCTGGAGATAGACAGACAGACGGACCGACATCGAAATCTTAGTAATAAGGTCCTGTTTTCACCCTATGGGCTCGGAACCCTAAAAAGTACGACGCTGAATTCAGATGTCGTGTATCTACATAGTACATATACAACTGAATTTGGAATAGTCACTAATGGGCCATGATCGAGAGTTTTTTCGCGGCCTTCGTGCCTATCCCCATATTATAATATTATAACTAAAATGATGGTTTAGATCATATATTACTAATCGTAGCCAAGCAGTAGCAATCAATAACTGTACCTCTAGGTGGCGTCAGATCCCTAGTGGTGTACCGCAAGGATCGATGCTTGGGCCCCTGTTATTCGTCATTTTTGTGAATGACATTGATCAATGCCTTAGTTCGTCTCAATTACTGTGCTTTGCAGACGATATGAAAATCTATAGGCG
>JAOTAV010000150.1:0-10778 GCA_026546445.1 Cyclargus thomasi | reverse complement strand
AAGTCCCTCGGGTACTTAGCACAGGGCCAGACTGACGTGGTGTGAAGCGTCCATAGATATTATTATTATTATTACTCTGTTCCCTGAATACTATGAGTCTATAAAAAAATAATTGTTTTTAAAATCTTCAATTTTTTTAGCAAATAATATTATTGTAGACTTACTTTTAACGAAAACAGAAATCTTATTAATAATAGTAATCAATAACATTTTAAGTACCAAAAGCTTTTAAACTTAAAAAACTGAATCACAAAAAGCTTTTATTTACATTCAGAAATAACGTTAAAATAAATCAAAACCAAAAATAAAAAAAAAGTTGTGTGCAAAAATTTCGATAGCAAATGCATAATTTTTTTACGATTTTAGTTGTTGTCATTATGCTTCATTGCGTAAAACGAAGCGGATGTCAAAAAAAAAATGCTCTGCCGCTCGGCAACGGCTCAGTGTGCACGCTCATCACCGGTTAGTTTTGGGTGCATCATCATCATCAGCACGTACCTGGTCGCCCACGATCACCTGCGACGGCTCCTCCTCGTCGTCAGATCTGTTCGACTGCCGGCTTGGCTGCAGTAAAAAAAATCATTACATTCTATCATTTTTTCGTACCAGATGAAGCCCGCAAGTCCATTGCGTCAAAACTCGTTTATACCACGGGAATTGTACATTTTCCTAGGATAAAAAGTATTCTTTATCCTTTCCCGGGACTCAAAGTATCTCCATACCAAATTGCAGCAAAATTCGGCGGAGAAGAGGTAACTGACAGACACATTTTCGCATTTATAATGTTTGTATGGAAGTATGGATACTAAGTACCAACGATGCAATTGATAGCCAGTTGACGTACGTCATTTGGTCGGAATATGTCAATTCTATGTAATGAATGACTTAGACGCTACGTACACGAGTCCGCAAATGCGTACGCAGGTAGGTGTAAGTTATACGCTTTGAAGTTTGAACACCTGTTATGTCGTCACAAACGTCACCTGATGGAAAGCAGCCGCCGTCGTACATGGACGTTCGCTCACCAGCACAACTTTTATTAAGACATAGGGGAAAAGGGACAGAGAACCCCCTATTCCTTGTCTCTATTTCTTATTCAATAGGAAATATTGGTACAGAGTTGGGCCTTTTCTAAACTTATTCCTCCGACGAAATCCAACGCAAGCGCTGTTTCACGTCTGTTTCACGTCGGTTTCCTGTGAGACCGTGGTATTTTTTTTGGAGTAGACATCATGTCTTAGCCCGCAACAGGTAAGCACTTACCGAGGCGCGGTCCAACTGCAGCCCCACATGGCGGGGCTCCGGCGCCAGGAACAGGAACACGAGGAAGGAGACGCCGCCCATCACCAGTGCCGGATACACGAACGACAGCGCCCAGTCCGTCTCCACGTACTCCGCCGCGAGGACAGTGCCTACACAATTGTCCTTTGTATTAATAACCTCCTTCCTAGTTTTTGGAAGTCGGTTGAAAATGACGAGTTACAACTCACAAAATATAATGTTCCTTGCTTAAAAAGTAATAATAATAATGTTTAGTATTGATGATATAGCAATATGTTTACACCAGAAAAATGGCCGACGAAACACAACATCGGGTGAGTTACAAATTAAAATCGTCAAAACCTTTTTATGAATGTATGACTGTCAGCCACAAGCCACTTTTCATTCCGCAAAATGCGGTTAGATGTCCGATATTTTGGACGCGTTTACCAAAGCGTTGAGCTGGGCTTTGAGTACATTGCGCTTTTCTACAAAGTACTATTGAAGAAGTTAACTCATAGCCAGATTACAGACCTGATTATAATTTGATCACTTTGTGTCAAACCCAGCCGAAGATTATGATTAGACTAGTAAGCGAATGCTAAAAACTTTCAATGTCAAATTTTCGCTCTCGACTTTTCCATCCACGAACCATTCAAACCGACCATATGACATGTAATAGGTTCACCAGTTATGAATCAATAGCTATGAATGAAAAACTCACCCAAAATATTTCCAAGCGAGGTGTGCGAGTTCCATATGCCAAAGATGAGGCCCTTCTTGGTGTTGCCGAACCACTTGCCCACGATGGCGACGGTGCCCGGCCAACCCGTCGTCTGAGCGATGCCCGCGCCCGCCTGCAAACCGGCTCACTCATCACATCACATCAAAGAACACTTCCACATAGATTACTCATGATTTAAAGGTATGAGTGCTTGTCATGATTTTCGTGACCGAGCTTCTTAGATATATTATGTCACGCTCGACTAAATGGTTTAGGTTTTGCTGTCTAAAATCTAGTAATAAAATATTCTCAAACAACGTTTGACAACTCTTCTTAGTCTCTTACGCCGCTTCTGCGAGTCTCTTACGCCGGTTCTGCAAGTTTTTTACGCCGGTTCTGCAAGTTTTTTACGCCGGTTCTGCAAGTTTTTTACGGCCTTTCTGCGAGTATCTTACGCCGGTTCTGTGAGTCCGGGGTAAGAGACTCGCCAATGGTAGGCCGAAAATGGCCATGGTAGGCCAACATGTATACATTCTAAAGACATTTCAAAGACATTTGCTTCTACACTTAGAAGTAAATAACTTTTTTTTATTTAAACACATATTGCTTTGCTGCTAAAATCGTTAAAAAATATATTAGGGAGCTTTGTGACTCAGTCACAGATGCTTAATATATTTTTTCGAAAAATATTCCGACGGCTCCAGGCGTACTTTCAGAAGTGACCATGCGTCACATTAGAAAGACTATCTGTAATTAAAACAACCAGATAATATAACTAAGACGCTCGCCTTCATTTCGTATTAGAACAGACATTCGAAAATAGGTAAATTGGTAGGCATTGTCCACTTATTTTTTTAATGGGTCTATACTAAACCCTTAATAATAATGTAAGCTTAATAATAACTTATTTGTCTTCTCATTATAGGATCAATGGGGATAATAGGTTACATCGAATCAGTTTGATTCTATGTACAAGCTGTAATTTTTTTTACATGGGGGAGCCATGCTCCGGCACGAATCGGCCGGCTCGACCAGAGAGATACTTGCGTGAAACGGCGTTGTGCTGCGTTTCTTTCAGTGAATGAGTTTACCGGAGGCCCAACACCCCTACACCTCATTCCCTACGCCTATTCTTTTATCAAAAAAGCCAGCAACGCACTTGCAACGCTTCTGCTGTTACAAGTGTCCATAAGCAACGGCAGTCGCTTTCTATCGGGTGACCCGTCAGCTCGCTTGTCCCCTAGTTCTCATAAAGAAGCCGTAAAGTTACCTGAACGATGAGATAGAAGGCAATGTGGTGTATGTTGAGGGTTTTGCCCAGGCCGAACAGGTAGCACATGATGGCGGAAACCATCATGCCGAGCGACAGGAAATATCGCAGGTCCACTCGCTCAGCGACCATTCCTAGCAGACGTTAAACATATTATATAATTAGAGAAGTTGAAACAGATACAGATCGTGGGTCTGAGTAATTTGGTCCGTTCTTCTTCTTCTTCTTTCATAATGGCTGACTTGGTGAGTTGGCTGATTTGGTCCGTTTATGTCAAACTCAGACAGATCACGACTTATATGGAATTGATGTAATCCGACCAAATGACGTAGGTCTGTCAACTCTTCTCTTCTCTTTCAATATTCCCCATAACATATACACATATTACACAAAACATATTTTGTCAATTATAATCAGCGGCGCAATTACACTCCCATTGGGCATGAACCCCACGCCAAGCGGACAGAAAGAAAGTCAATTTCTCCGATTTTAATAATATTTGACAATATTAGACCTAAATATCTTATTATTGATACACGTACGAAATATTTTCAAGTACATAAAGCATTACGAGAACGAATTTTTTTAAACACACATTACGCTGATAACGGATTGAATAATAATAATTAGATGTGATTTGGCGAAAGAAATGTTTCTGTTAGTTGTTATTAAAATAAATATATATATTTATAGTGATTTTCCAAATTACTATTTACCTGATAAAAACATGGCGCCCGCATATGAGAACAGAAACGCGGAGTCCAATGTCCCCAACAATGATTTTGCCTCTGGTGTATCTAAAACAGAAAAAAACTTAAAACATCGCCTTTTTAACCGACTTCCAAAAAGTTTTTTGTATGTTCAACGATTACTTCGCCGTTTGTGGACCGATTCTCAAAATTTTTTCCCACTTGTGATGTAGTCCATTAGTTTTTTGATAAAATTGAATACAACGAAGTCACGCTTACCGTCTTTAAAGTAGTCAGTTAGAATCTTTTTCTTAATAGAAATTAGAATAGAAAGAGAGATCCGATATTAAATATGACGTCAAAGTCTATAAGCTGCATACAAAATTCTTACTAAATTACGTTTTGAGAGAAAGAGATGGGTAGAAAACTGAAATTGCTAATATCTTACTCATTTCTCAACCGAAATCTGAGATTTTTTTGTCATTTTGCATATGTTTTAGCCCACTATTACAATAATTTGCATTTAATAATTTTTGTTTTATACGCAAATTCCCTATTGCATTTTCGGTGGTCGATATGAAGATCTGTACTATCTGCTTTTAGAGTGTCAAAGAAACGAATCTCTCTTCCAGAGAGATTCGACCTCATATCGGATACCGAATGTAGTAAAGCCATTGTTGTATGTAAAGCCAATGAGTGCAGTAGATGTTGTCTGCAACTTTTTGGCAACAAAATTAGACTCTTCCACGTATCCATGAACAAGATGAAACCTCTCCGGTATTTGTACTGGGTTTCGATGTTATGACCAGTAGCGGCGGGGCGACCCTATGCGCCGGGGAAAATGGGGTGCCACATCTATACTAATAATATAAAGCTGAATAGTTCGTTTGTTTGAACACGCTAATCTCGGGAGCTATAAGCCGGACTTGAAAAATTATTTTTGTTTGTTAGTCCATTTATCGAAGAGGCTATAGGCTATATGACATCAGGCTACGACGAAAAGAAGCCAAACATTAATCAAAAATATTGTGATAACAGGATAGTTAATAAAGTATCACGCGGACGATGTCGCGAGCAACATCTAGTTTATAATATAAAGCTAAAGATTTTGTTTGTTTGTTAATCTCAGGAGCTAATGGCCGGAATTGAAAAGATATTTATGTGTTGGTTAGTCCATTTATCGAGGTAGGCTACAGGCTATATACATCCCGCTACGACAAAAGGAAGGCGAGCAGTAATAAAAAAATATTGTAAAAACAGGATAGTTTATAAAGTATCACGCGGACGTTGTCGCTAGTATCATATAAAGGGGCACCTGACCGTTTTTACGTTTCCGTACCCATCTACTCTAAAGCGTAAAAACGGGACCCTATTACTCTCGATATCTCGCCGTCTCCAGGCTGTATCTCAAGAACGGTAATAGCTAGTGTTGAAACTTTCACAGAATGTGTATTTCTGTTGCAGCTATAACAACAAACACTAAAAACAAAATAAAATAAATATTTAAGAGTAGCTCTAGTACAACAAATTTTACAAACACAATAACAGTTAATTCCCTGCCTAATAACATAGACTTATGTTATTAGGCAGGCATATGCCTATTAACATTCCTCTATGCTAATAATAATAGATTGACAAATTAGACGCGCTTCTCATTGGCATCGTGGCTCAGCAGTTAAGATGCTTGTGTTACCAGTCTGTTAGAACTTAGTGGTACTCTGGTCTACACTGGTAGAACTTCTGTTAAAACTTTCTTATAAATTTTATGTTTTTTATAATTTGTTTTTGAAAGTTTTAACTTTCAGAAATATTTTTTCCCAATTTTTTGTCTTGTACTGGTACGGAACTCTTTGTGTGCGAGTCCAACTCGTACTCGGTCGGTTCTTTGAAATGTATTCGAATTTAAGATAGGTCAGGAGCATCAGGAGAGCTAGCACCAGCCTTGGTGACATAACTGGTTATGAATTATGATTATTGTTGTATCTCATTATATATCTAATACTAAAACATCGCTCTTATTAACAACAAAAAGATTTGCCGGCCTACTGATAATGATTCTGAATACCTATTAGGTGCATAAGTAAAATGAAAAAGATAAGGATCTGATAACAGTAACAAAATTTTATTATCTTAATGTAATCTAAACAGCATGATATAATTTTTTGTAGAGATCAAACAAATTAGGTATAGAATATTTTTAACACAATATGTTTATTAAGCAAAGCACAGACATGTTACTCACTATAACATCATGTTTCACTATGTAATATGAGAATGTTATATGATAACAGTAAATGTGAATCATCATACCAAAAAACTGCTGTACTGTAATTCAATATTGTTGCATACATACATGCATATTTGGCAGATAACTTCTATCACCAGCACTTTTAATTTTATACACAATTAAAATTTTCCATACTTTTATCTTTAGTTAGCATTCTTATATTTATTTAGGAACAAAAATAATTACTGTTTACGTACCACAGGGGAAATTGAAAGGGAGCCAGTAGACAGACTTATGTAATTTGGTCAGAATATGTTAATTCCATGTAAGTTGTGATATGTAGATCCTCAATCTGGCTCTGTTTCAACTTCCCGGATTGTACTTGAAATCACAAGATACATACTTTTCTTACATAGACGTAACATGAGTCACAATTACAAGGTTCTATTGTATTAAATATTCCACTCATAGAAGCAGATTTGTTCAAGTCTGGATTATTCTATTGTGTCAATGGTTAGTAAGTTATTTACAAAACATCATGCCTTCCTTGCCACCATGTGACAAAAAAATTCAAATATCTTGCAGAAACCTATTTTTTGCATAATGCACAGCTTTTGAATGGTAAACAAATTTTTAAATAGGACGAGTAGTTATTGAGCCAACCAAATAAACCAAAAAAAAAATGTAAATGACATGAACATAGACTAAAGGATATAGTCCACAGTATTATCTGCAATCATTCCTTGGATCATAAGCAGAATTTGTGGTGTACTACTGTTGGAACAGAACGGTACTGCTACATACTAATTTATATTTTGTATTGTATACTCACTAAAAGGTGCCCAGTTACACCACTCTTCATCTCCTGGGGGCACATCTGGTGGTGGAGTAAATCCGCTGCAGTTCTGGTGCAACACATTCTTCACTACTGATATTGGCTTCCTCGTCAGGTGATATGTCATGTATGTGAAGTAAGTCAGCACCAGGACACTCACTTGGTACCTTGAATTTTAATTACGATTAAAAATACTAGTATTAATTGTAGCCAAAAATATATTTTTTTTTATACATTGTGGTGTTTTTTTCATAGCTTTTAAGATTTTAACTAGAATAAAAATTTTTCTTGTGTTGCTATTCTGATGAAATAGAAAAACAAGTAGTTTTTAGAGCATTTGATTTCAAGGCGAAAAAAGTATATAGGATCAGTAAACAAAGACCATGAGGTAATTTAATAAAAAAGTAGTAGATATTATATTCACATACCATCGTAGTCTGTTAATTTGTATTCGCGGGCACAGTTTTTGTAGACACTGGATACCCACGGGGGCGTCGCGGCTCACTCCGTTCATTTTTACCCTCTGAAGGAACTTTCTGCCCATAAAACTTTTTAAAACTGTTACCGTTCCTCCCATCCACGTTTAGCACAATACCACACGCATAGTTTATTCTTTGTTTACGTTACTTTCATGGCTATTATTTTTTTGCGGCGAACAACGATAATGACTGATTAAAAATGGCAGCTACTCAGATTTAGGTTAATAGTAATATAAAACAAAACTTTCATAAACTTAATCCATGATTCGAATAAAAAGATCATAAAATGTTGGTAAAATGCCTAAAATTAAAATTTTGAACAGTTTGCGTTGTTTTGACTTCTGACACGTCTCAATTTTTTTAATGTCAATGTCAGCTGCTTCTTCCTTTCTTTTTCTCATCTGATAGGCAAAGGCCTTTTACTGTTTGACCTTGTTGTTCTGACCTTTAACCTAAATTCAACCGTGAAGTTCGTAAATCGTGATTCAACTTTAATAAATTTTTTACATCTATTTAATTAAATAGTATAATGTACAATAGACTGAATTATGTAAGCCTACTTATGAATTTTCGAAATTGCTAGGTTTAACCAAGGACGATGAAGGTAATTTTTTATCGTTCTAGGGTTTTACAAAATGTCTTGCTGGAAGCACACATTGTCAAAGCCGTGCCCGCGCCAGTTTTAGATTTTACATATACAGCTAAGTAGCGAAAAAATAGTCGTGAAGTAGCGAGTAAAAATTAAAAAATACACGCATGTAGCTACGGTATAATTCCGGCCCCTCTGCCACTTCAAACTAAGCCACTTAGTCAGCATACTCTTCGTTGTCTACTCTGGTAGATCGGTTTTTAACAGTAACAAGCACTGCTTTCAGTACCCGCGGAGGGTAAAATATTCATAACAAATATAAAGTATTTGTATAGTTACAGTCAATGGGAAACAAAAATGAAACTCTATACTTCCTTCCAATCAGAACTTTATGACAAAAGAGGTAATTAAAAAAACGATTTTTATGATTTATTTGGCGGCCATTCAAGATGTACCGCGGTGACGTCAAGTGCGAGCATATCGACTCGCGCGCTGATCGCCTCCCCCAGTGCCGGCTGTGTGCGTCCGAACTCGCCATGCACCCACTCTTTTACGTACGTGCCCGCTGACGTGCGTACACGGATCTTAAATAACTGCTGCTGACCTGAAATAACAAATAATAATGACGTCACAGGACTCGCAAGGCATTGATCAAAACTGGAGCTCTTCTCTCAAACATCTAAATATTCGGCCTCGATCGAATGTTGCACGACTGTGCAACGTAAGAACGAAGCGTCATGTTTTACAGCATATTTAGTATTCACCTATCTTATTCTATTATTAAGAATGTGAGTTTAGCCTAATGGAGGCTGTACACTCTCGCCTAGACACAGCGAGACCGCCTAAGTGTGAGAGTCTAAATGGTTGCACTTGCCTCGTCTTGCCTATCAGCCGCTTGAGATAGTCTTGTTGCGAGACTCTCGCCCGAGCGCTCTCGGCGAGAGTGTACAGCCTCCATTACATTGTCCCTAGAAGGTAGTTCAACTCAGTTGTGCGAGCGGTCCGTTGTGCATTAAATGTGCGCCTGCCGTGTCACTGCCGCATGAAACTTGTGTATTTGCAAGCGTGCTGCCCACGCACACATAGGACTGCGCGCACAACTGAGTTGAACAACGTGTACAACTTACCGGGGACCTTCTCTGCGGCGAAGTCGAGTATTTGCCTTGTGCGCGTCAGCAGCGGTCGGCGGTGCAGCACTCGGATGGGCGTCTTCTGCTGGATGTTGAGTGTGATGACGTCACCGGGCGCCGTGTTTCGGAACGCGTTCATGCGCTCGATATCCGTCTCCGTCACCGTCACCGGCGCCTCGTCGGGGAGCTGATAGTTTAATAATAATAATTTATGATAAAGGATACAAAAATGCATAAGATTTATACCTATTTTTCAGCTAAAAACATTTGAAAAAAATTAAATAAAAAATTACAAAAAAATATTTTACAAAAAAATGCGTAGGTTTGATTAACGTCTGTAAAAATACATAATATATTTACGCTGGTAAATCGTCAGATTCACGTTTGTGAGACGTCAGTTCTACGGAACGTGAAGTGTCATGTAGTGGGTCTCAATGCGGTTGCCGCTTAAGTGGTTTCACAGATTTGGCAGAAATATACTTACGTTTTCATCATCTCTATGCGACAGCTTAATGCAGAGAGCTTCATATGTTTTGCATTTGGTCTCTTCGCCCTTTTTAAGCAGCACCAGATCGTCCCTACAAAATATTGGTCAATAATCAGCAGTCAAGCTAAAATTAGGTGGCAAAATGCACCAACCCAAGGAGCCGCGAGCTCAGATCTTTTAACATAATGTTCATCTGTACTATCTCTATACTAATGATTCTAAGCTGAAGAGGTTGTTTGTTTAAACGCGCTCAGGATCTACTGGCCGGAATTGAAAAATTATTTTTGTGTGTAAGTCTATTTATTGAGGAAGGCTTTAATAGGAGCCGAGCTGTAATAACAAAAAATGTTGTGAAAACGGGATAATTTATATTTTCATGCGGACGTAGTCGCTAGCAACAGCTAGTAAGCGATAAAATCCCACAAATATAATTTCCCACTTGTTATAGCTATTCCACTAAACCAAAACTGTCGGTCTCGTCAGAGTGCATGTTACACGTAAATAAATAAAAACACTTCCAACACTTTGTATACTTCACGAACCAAAACCGTCGCACTTTAAAAAAAGAGGCCCTTTTTAAAAGTGCGACGTACTTTATGGACGGTCCCTATGACAATTTACCTAGTAATGGGCTGGAATGTTTTGACGACAACGTCTCCACTCTTTGATATCTCTTCACACGCTTGCTCCAACTCCGCAGCCGTGAGGTCGCGGGGCGGGTCTGTTACCTATAATAAAAATAAGTCAAAATCAAAATTTCCTTCCTGACTCTATGACTCCAGAACGCACGAACCGTTTTCCACGGGTTTGCAATCGTTGGAAAAGTCTCCGGCTTCGGGAGGTTTATAGCAAAGACAATTTGGGGAAAAATTTCAAGAGAAAAGCAAGAAAACAGGGAAAATCATTTTTCACATACGGCGCTATCTCTTATATATAGCATGCACTACAACGGCGCCAGTACGTGGTTTTTACGCAATTTTGAATTAAACGCGTGCGAAGCCGCGGGCGAAAGCTATCTATATATATAAAAGAAAGTCGTGTTAGTTACACCACTTATAACTCAAGAACGGCAGAACAGATTTGGCTGA
>JAOTAV010000149.1:0-10778 GCA_026546445.1 Cyclargus thomasi | reverse complement strand
GAGTTCGAATACGTCAATCCCATACAAAACAAGCGAAGCGATTATCGTAAACGTTAATCGCTTGCCACTTGTCTAGGAAGGCTGGTCATAAAAAATTTGACATTTTGCATTGAATTTTGTGCCACCTTACGAATGGAGTAAGCTGAAAGGGCTAACCCCTTTAAACTAAGGGACCATTCTTTTCATCATTCACGAAACAGTCACGTGACCAAGTAAATTTCTATGAAGAATCGTTCGTTTTGCGATTTTCCTAAAACCATAAAACAAAAGTTCCTCAGAATACGGAAGATGCGTGTAAAACAAAATTTATTGAATGCAAATTATTATGATAGTGGGCTAAAAGATAGGTATCACTCCGGTCGACCCAGCCAATTCTTGCCGAAACATGACTCTCCCACGGCAATGTGTAACACAAGTACTTACCGCAGGGCCAGACTGACGTGGTGTGAAGCGTCCATATAGATAAAATAAATAAAAAACTCACCTCTGTATCTTCTGTTTGATCTTGACGGACGCTATGAAGGACTTGTCTCTTCTGATCTCACGGAGGGCTCCCTTCATCTCCTTCTTGTATTTCCCCTCTAGTCTCTTCTGTTCTGCTTTCTCCTTAGTTAGTTTCGTGTGTTTCTTGCCCGTGAAGCTGTTAGAAATAATTTAATTAACATTTATAAGCAAACCATAGTGTCGACCGACCGACACGGGCGATCGTCGCCCGGGGTTACGAATAACAAGATGGGAATTATTCCTCGTGATCGACGAACTCTGGACTGCTAATTGATCCCTGAGAAACCCTTCTCATATGTGGCGCCCGACGCGGGGCCTGAACCCACGACCCTGAGATTAAGAGTATCATGCTCTCGGCCGTCGCCCGGGGTTACGAATAACCACCATTTGGTTACCACCCTATGGTTGACTGGTAGAAAATGCCCTATGACATTAAGTCCGCCATTGTACATAGTGCATTAAGTGTTAAATAAATAAATAAATAAAACAAGAGGATTCTTTTCCTCATGACTGACGAACTCTGGACTTTAATGATCCCTGAGAAACTCTTCTCATACATTATAAATGCGAAAATAACTCCGTCTGTATATTTGAGTACTTTGAGTCCCGGGGAAGGATATAGGACCCTTTAATCCCGGAAAAATGTAGGGTTTCCACGCGATTAATGAATTTTGACGCAACGGAGCGGGCTGTATTTAGTACCCATTCTTTATTTGTATAAAAATTGCTTGTGACGTTGTTTTTCCGCAATGGACTCCAAAGCTACTGGATTTTTAAATTGATTTCCAATTCAATCTAACTCGAGACATCTACCCTGATTATGTATATATATAATAACCTCCTCGTTTTTGGAAGTCGGTTAAAAATAACAAGTCCTGACTGACTGACAGATTCATATTCGCCGAGCAAAAACCGTTAAAGCTACAGCCATAAAATTTGGTGAGTAGGATTGTTTTGTTGGGTAGACACACGCTAAGTAAGGAATTTTAAAAATTCTACCCCTAAGGGGGTCAAATAAGGGTTGAAAGTTTGTATGAAAGTTCGTAATTTGTTCAGTTATATAAAATTTCATTTCAGAGCCGCTGATTCAAAATAAATAAATACGTGTTTAAACGTTTTATGAAATTTTATATCCAGTGGGTGAAATAGGGGTTGACAGTTTGTATGAAAATACTTCTTAATGCGAGCGAAACCGCGGGAAAAAGCTACTACTCATTATAATGAGGATAGAACTATACGCATCAAGTAGATTTCGAAAGTATTTCATTTGTATAAAGATTATTGCAGAATTTCAATGTCGCATGTGTAATATAAATATTTACCGGCGAAAATATATAATTTTTAACCGGCTTCCAAAAACGAGGCGGTTATATGTTCGGCAGTGAATAAATATTATTTTTTTTGTATTATCTGATTAAGATCGACCAACAGTAAACCGTCTACATCGAGCATAGAACCAAAAGAGCGGAAATGTTATTAGTTTCGTTCGGGAATAAAATCCGCCCAAATCCACTGCGCTCTGATTGGTCGGAAGTATCGGGGTACGCACACACAGGTCTCTTATTGGTGCGTACTGTTTTAGTGCGAGCGTAGACAATAGTTTATATACCTATGCTATAGATAGTCATCCCCGGTCGCCGCTTACTCCTCGCCCCGCCAAAAAGACCCTAAAGTCGAACATTACGATTTTCATATCTATTTAGATTTTAGTACAAACGATTTTCATTCTGTACACGGTGTATACCCATGAGCTTCCTGTTAATATTGTGAAAGTAAGTTTGTTTGGATGTTTATGAGTCAATCACGACATAACTACTGAACGTATTTTGATTAAATTTGGTAAACATGGGTCATTAGCTGACTGAAAATAAAAAAGAATTTGATTTTGCCAAAATCCGTGGCAAAGGAAAATTTTTAGGCGGAAAAAGCCGTGAGTGAATGCTGGGAAATAGTAATAATAAACTTACACTTCTTGTATCTCTGGATCATATAACCTCAGAGCTTTTGGTCTGACTTTCTCCGCTGTCATCAATGTATATGTTTTAACTTCTAACGTCTCCTTTATATGATTAATAACGCCAACCACTAATTTTGATATCCATTTTGGATATAAACCCAAATCCACCCGGCTTAGTAACTGTAAGTGTGGCTCAAATATCGCTTCCAACGGTTCCATGTCGTTGTAGTTATTAAAAAACTCCTTAACCATCAACACAGAAGTCGAAAAACATCTTATTTTGAAGGCATCATCCAATTCGGAAATCAAATCTTTGGCAGCCATCTTCGGTTCGACTTCCAATTTCGAACAGTCGCATTCCAATTTCAAAATTTTCGAATCTTTGTGCAGTCTAAATGGTGGGACGACTTGGACTGGATTCAAAATTGACGTATTTGCGCATAAATAAAATATTCCTCGCAGGAAATTCACAGCCGACGGTACGTATCTTTTAGACAATGCTGTATACTCTAAAACTAAAGATACGACGAATAAGCCCCGAGAAATGGAATAAGCATCTCTAAATTTCGATAACCTCAAAATTTCCGTCATGAAAATCAAAGATGGCGTCGTCACCGGATGCTGAAAGTCGGAAGTCGGATACAGTAGTGATACCAGCTTGAAAAATATTAAAGTGTCCAAATCGGGGATTTTTCTTGGATTTCGTTTGTATTTATCGTGTTTCTCTTTTAATATTTCAACTATAAACTTTTTGGAGGACACCTTGTTTTTCTGCGCCAGATCGTACATGTGTGGTACTATTTTGTTGAATATCAAAAACGATTTTATAATTTCACCCTCATCAGTTAAATTGCTAAAGATATCATTGACGTATTGAAGCAGATGTGCATATATTTTGCTTAAGATATCTTTGTTATTCTCAGCTAAACTTGGATCATATTTATTTATCAATTTCTCAATGGCTGCCGACTGTTGTGATGGTGATTTGTCAGCTAGTATTTCCTGAAAAATTCAAAACATATTTTTAGCACTACAAATAATATATTAAAGTAAAAACATTTTTATTAAAACATTTTACAGAAGATAACAAGTTCACAAATGAACCTACATAACCATTAACAGCTATAGGTACTATACATACATTAAGGACGATGCAATTCAAGTAACGTCGCAATCACGGAGTTAAAATTATGGGTTACTTTTCAAAATTACTAATACATTACAAAATAAAGAATAACGGGGATCTCAAAGAAAAAGAAACAGAAACATTATACTATATTTCAGAGAGCTCGGGTATTTGTTTCTTATTGCACACAGCTTTCAGTAGAAAATGTCAACTTTTCATAAATATTTATTATAACATGCGCAGGAGCGTCTGAGAAAGTTATTTTTGCGTAATCATTATGGTAAAATAGAATGTGAAAAGTGTCTTTCGAATGTGAGAAGGAATATTTTGATAAGCTATTTGCTGCAAAACTTTGTCTTTAAAAGATAACATAAATTTTAAATCAAAATCCATCTAATTCATAAGGCTCTAAAAGAACATAATTTCAAAATCAATCAAGATGTCTGTGCTACGCAGCTTGAACAGAATATTTAACTTACATTTAAATTAAAATCTGCTCCATCCTTTAAATCGAAGAAGGATCCTATATTATCGTCTTCACTCTCTGCATCTGATCCACTTTTTGTTTCATCACCATTTTGTAATCTATTTACATCATCATCTTCATCGTCGTCATTCCCTGATTCATCACTTGATTCCTCACTATCCAAATCGGAGTTATTTTGGAATCCATTTTTTTTTATTGCTGTTTTTGATTTACTACCAATTTCTTTGTCTTGCTCTATACTTTCTTCGTCATCGTCGTCTGAACTACTTTGTTCTTCATTTTTACTTTTTGCAGGTTGTTTTTTTATTACATTTTCATTATTTTCAATATCTTCCGATTCGCTATCGTCATCTGATTCTTCTGAAGGCTCTTCTTTTGTTTTGGTTTTTTCTTTCATCTCCTGTGATTTATCACTAACTTTTTCTTTCCTATTTGTTGTTATTTCCTCACTCGCATCAGAATCATCATCACTGCTAAACTTGAAAATACTATCATCATTTTTACTTTTCTTTTTATAATTATTGGATTCATTGTTTTTCTTTTTGTCATCATTAACATTATTTTCATCATCGCCATCATCCTCTTGATGACTGTCGTCATTATCATCATCGTTTTCGTCAGCTTTCTCATCATTTTCACTATCATCACTTCCTTCTTCCTCTTCGTCATCATCATCAGAGGTATCCGACACACCATCGTTAAACTTCTTCATTGACGGTGGAACTGGAATAGAACCGTAAGTTTAAGTTACAATTGAGTTATATACAATAATAAAAAAAACATCATATTTTGTAACCTTCATATCTAGTCAGGCAAGTTATAAATATTAAATAAGTCTTCAATGTTTGTCAGTCTATCATCAAGCATGCCATACCTGAGTAGTCTTTCAATATATGGTCTGGAACTAGCGGTTTCCCTTCATTATCGTAAGCCAACATGAACTCTTTTTCATCATCTAGTGCGAATCCATCATCTAAATCATCTGCTGAACTGGAAATAAATAAAATTTTACTTAAATTTTGTTTTGTAAAGAGACTAAATGGATTTTTAATGCCCGACGGAGTTTGTGTGTTGTGGTGCGTATGCGTGTTCGTGTCCGTATGTGTGCGTTTTTTATGAAACAAGGGGCAAAATAGCAAAGGGGTCGACCAATATTACGCCCGTCAGCCAAGAAATCGAATTACACTTCACTTTAATCTGTAATGGACATCTTAAATAGCTTTGTTCAATACATACCGATGCTTTACAGTGGCTTGGTTTGGTTTTGGTGCAGCTATCTCTTCTTCTGAGAACATCCTCTGCTGTCTCTGTCTCTCCAACTCTTCCAACTTCTTCCTCTCTTCTGCCTCACTCTTCTCCTGGCTTTTCAGTCCGTCTGATGGCTGTTAAGAAATTATCACACTAATACTATAGACATGAAAGTTTGTTTGGATGTTTGTCAATCACATTGAATGACTGAATAGCTTTTTATGCTAGAGATACAGAGCGTCCGTAGCCTAGTGGGTAAGGCCTTTGGTTCGCACTCGAGTGGGTGCAGATTCATTTTTCTGGTGGAGGCAATGAGACATTTTCCGATTTCAAGTACATATAACGGATGCTCATTGCCGTGGGAGAGCTATGCTTTGGCACGAATGGGCAGGCTTGACCGGAGTGATACCACGGCCTCAACGAAAACTGGCGTGTAACGGTGTTATGCTATGTTACGTTCAATGAGTGCCTGTCAGGAAGCTTGCCCTTTAAATATCATAAAAAGAATGACTTGCTTTTATTTTCGATAATAAATGACATAACTTAACAGTAAAGCAGAAGGTAGTAGGATTATAAAGAATTTGTTCTCATATTGTTTAAGCATATGTTCAGATATTTTTACAGTTAGCGGTGGTATAAGTGTATTAAGTGTTATCTCTTAATTTAGTGTGCCAGTCAGCAAATGCCAGCACATTTAAGTATTTTATATCCTTTTATACCCTTGTCCAGGGTAACATTAAGGGAGAGGACTAACAAAGAAAGGCAACACTTACTGTTCCTCGCTTCTCAAATTTCAATTCTCTCATCATCTTATCATAGTCCGCACCTTTCTCAGCATCAGCTTTCTTTAACAGCTTATCAATAACCGACTCCTCTTCAACTCTTGCTCTCTTAAACACGACTGGCTGTAAGTCTTTCCATTCACTGTCCAATTTCTCCGTCAGATCCAAAGTCTCCTCTTTTTCCTTCTGTTTCTCAGCTTTCCTCTTCTTAGACTCCGCTATCAGCTGTTCTATTAGATCCTTATGGGATTTGGCGCCATCCTTTGTTTCTGATTTCGATAAAAATCCACCACCGAAGTGCCCCTCACCAACAAATTCGTCTGCAAGTAAAGATAAATATTTTATGGAATAACTATTTAATTCTACTTATCTAAATATTAACACACGAGCGGAAAACTTTGTCCCCCTTTTTACGAAAGGCGCGTAAATACAGATGCATGGAATTTTCCAGTTATAGTTGATATGGAACGTTGTAGGCGTTGGCGTGGAATACCAATATAATTTAAAAATACGCTTTAATTTTGCTTATTTTTACCGAATAAAACACTACGCACACAACAATATTTTTAGTAAGTTAGTGCTGTTTGTAGTAACTCGATTATCCGGACCTCAGCTATTTAGTTTCGCGATTATCTGGACTACAGACCAATTTTATTTTTTTACATGAACGTTATTTAACATGAACGTGACGGACGGAACTTTCGTCACCCGGTAAAATACATGATATTGTAAACAAATTTTTCGTACAAACGTGTCTCTGTCAATCATTTCTTAATAAACATGGGTTGCCTGGAAGAAACCGCTGTAAGCGGTAAGGCTGCCCTTTTGCTTTATTCCCAACCTAGTTTTTTTTTTAGCAAATAAAGAATTAATAAATAAATAAATATTGATTTACATTTACCTGTCTTGGCTTTTTTATTAAACGTCTTAAACTATGTACTCAAATAAGCTCAAAAGCGAATTTTCTTCATGCTTTGTATTATGCGGATTTTCGATTATCCGAATGCCTATTGACAGCAAATATACCATTTAATCGAGTTTCTACTGTAGTAAAAAGTCTGACAACTTGTCTAAATGTATACAAGTATGTTTAAATCCATTATCTTGTTAAAGCACAGTTTATGGAGAGTAAAATATTATAACTCGACCAGATATTATACACAACAATAAACATTAAACTAATGGTCAGTGCGACCTGCCCAGTCCGAGCATAGCCATATTCATCATACTTCATCATATTTTATTTGAAAAATTCTCAAAAATTTTAACCAATGTTAGCTTAACTACCAATTGAAAAATAGTATATATATATATTTATATATATAACTATTTTTAAGTATTAGTAACCTTAACTAGAGTTTAAACAACCGGCCCTTACTGTCTAAACCACCAAATTTCTTCTCCTCATCCTCATCATCGGAAGACCGGGGATCATCAAACTTTTCAATCTGTTCCAGTGTCTGTCCCCTGAAAGGCATTCATAATTTTTAGTTTAAAATTTTTTTTTCAAACATGTTATTAAAATTAACTAGAATTTACCCAACTGTAATATTAAATAGGTACAAAAAAATTTACTTCTCAGAAATATTTATTTTCTATTATAGATGACAATGTCTTTGTCTGAAATTTCTTTAATTATAGATTTTTAAAAAGTTTTAACATAGTAAAAGCATAACCTAAAAAAAATATGATTTTGAGAAAAGTGATAAAATAATTTATGTTACAGTCATCTCTCATTTGTATATCCAGACTAAATGCCATTTATAGCAGGTGCATGCATTCCATAGAGGCAGAGAAAAGCGAAGCATTACTTTTCTCATGGATTTGGATGTCTAAATTACACAAAAACCCTTTTTGTACTTCAAGGTACTCAGCTACAGTGTAAATGACCGGCATGACAACCATAAAATTTTTCATTTATATGAAAAATTTTAATATTTTTATGAGTACAATTGATCCCAATGGTTGTTGTCATCTCTGTCTTTTACACTGTGGCTGAGTACCTTGCAGTACACTGAATAGTAAAATCCTTTGCACGCCCCTGATAAAGGTGAGATGACAAGAGTAGGTACTTAGTTTTGTTTTAATTTTCTGAAAACAAAACTAAGTACCTACTAAGTAAAGGTTTAAGCATTTTTCCCAACCTGTGAGTTAAAATTTCATCGTCAGCTAAGTTATAAATACTCTTTTTGGTGTGATGTTTAGCTCGCTCTGATGCAAATCGGGCAAGCATCCTGTCCTCTGCTGACAGATCACCTTTTTCACCAACTCGTCGATCAATAAACGCATTGGTTTTGTGCATGAGTTTCATTTCAGTACCTAAGGTTTCTTTCCTCTGTTAAAGGAATCACAATATGTAATATTAGAATCATGTTGATTGAAAATAATATTGATGAAATCTTTAGTCCCACAAACAAAGGATCGCCTTATTGCCAATCCACATACAAATATTGTTTAGATTCACTTCATAACCGACATATTTTAAGGATGTCAACAGAACAAGATAAATGGTAAGTTACGACTAAAGAAAGGGTTTTAAACTAAATTTTACCTTCTGAATAGCTTTAGCTCTGGATACACCGGGTAATCCTCTATCATGTTTAGATTTTTTGCCCAAAACTTTCAGTTTTTCACGATTTATGTGAACCTCAAAAGGATTTAGTTTTTTCTTGTTGGCATCCGCTTTCCGCTTCTTGTGAACTTTATCCGCTAGATTTGCGTTACGTTTATTCTTCACTTTGGCCATTGTTAGTCAAATAAACTGTATTTAAGGTTCAAATAATAATTTATAAGGTTATAAACAGGAGGACAACAAATACGGACATGCACACATGGCTTTGACAGCCTTAATGACACCGACAGTGACAGTTGATAAACAGTGTTGCTTGTCTTGTTTATTGTGAAATTCCTCAATTATTTCGTTTACTACCAACTAAATCTTCCGATCAAACTAAGAATTTCCAATTCCAATGACACAAGTACCAAAAGCATGTATAATGGAGGAAATCACTCAAATATATAATATAATCACTCAAAATTCATTTTTAGATTTGCATGTAGATTTCTTTCCGGAAAATCTTGGTGTTGTATCAGATGAGCACGGTGAAACATTTCATCAAGATATTTTGCATATTGAAAGTCGCTACATTGGAAAATAATCAGCAGCATTACTTCCTGACTGTTGTTGGTCGACCCACTGAGAAACTTCCATGGAAACGTTGAAAAGAAAGACAACTACAAAATAATTTGTATTATATCACCATATTAACATAAGTATATTGACATTGGCTATAACTTGTGGCTGTAAAATTCGCAGAATTCGCTGTAAAACCTAAGCTCGAGCTTTATTTTACTTTTTTGTAATCGTTGTATTTTGATAGTATTATTTCTTAATAACATAACATTGATTTTTTTTCAAACCTATTTATTTTAATACTAAATTTTAGTTTTTACAGTAACAAATATGATATTTTTAAGCATAAATAATGCTGTGGGATAACATTGAGCTTTACTTTTCATCAGTACTTTTTCGTAGTACATTAAAGTATTCGGACAAAAACTACTGAACACACCTATATAGTAACTAAAACTTAATACGGTAAAAAAACTACCAAATCAAATCATAACACTAGCATTTTGGTAACACTATTGATATCCATTCATAAATAGCTGTCAAAATTGACAATAAAATGACAGCTAAATAGACAGTCTTATATCAACGCGGGCCAAAGTTATAGGGACGGAAACTTTGGAATAACGCCATTGGCTAATTTATTTTTCCGACGACAGCCGAACATGCTTCGGAAGACTTCGTTTCGACGCCGTGTAGCATCTAGCGCGTAGGTATATTATTGTGTGGCTGCGCTTCCTTTCTCGAGTCCAAGTTGTATTGAAGCAAGAATCACTGCAGGAAAATGGCAGAAGTTAGCAAAGCAGATCTCGAAAAAGAAATTGAGAGTAAGCAAAATATTTTTTATATTTAAATTAAATTAAGCTTAAAGTTAAATCGTTATGTTGTTATTCCATTACAATGTTTTCGTTTATAGCCTACTTGTAATGGCTTCCAATACAGTGTTAGTGAAAACTTCTATTTCCTTGGTGATTTTATCGAAATATCTCTGATAGTATGACGTTCTAGGAAAAATGTTTCAAATGAAAGATATTGGTATTATGTGTGCGGATCTTTTTCGATAATTATCTGCATTTATAAAGCTTTGTGTGGGCCTGCACACTGATGGTTTATTTTTATACAACGCGTAACTTTTGTCGACGAGCGTTCACGTATGCCACGCTGTAATGGCGGCAAGTAAAAAGTGCATTTTGGCATCATTTGATGCGCATTACCATAGAAAACAATTGTCATCCGAAAAGTTTTAGTTGAAAACGTGTAATTAATTGATAATTTATAACTTTTCGATAAATTATTAATATTTTTTTGACATACGCCATATTTGTTGCGATTCGATGTCTTTCTTCTTCTTTTTATTTTTTTTATTTATATGGCGCTTCGGCTATAACCATGGCCAGTGTCAAGTAACGTTTTCTAGTTCCAATAATTTTAGCAACGTAAATTTCGGCAAGTCTAAAGTCTAGTCAAAGTGAAGATAAAACGTCAATACAGTCAGAGTCAAGTCAGTCGATTTAGTAAAGCGGTAGAAGCTTTACTAAAACTTC
>JAOTAV010000148.1:0-10778 GCA_026546445.1 Cyclargus thomasi | reverse complement strand
GACATTTTACACAAAATAAATTTCTGAACGCACACATGAATAGTTACAGTATTTGACAGGATTGGATTGGCAAATGTAACAATGTAACAATCAAATGAGAATATATCGAAATGATTGAGTATTTATTACACATATCAGTTTTAATTGTTTTTAAAATGTATTCTGCTATTCGGGGCGGAGACAAATCCAACAAATCAATAACCATGAAAATTGTTTCAGCAGATCTCGAATTATAAGTGTTGTAACAAACACGTCTTTGTTTTTTATATATATAGAAATGGAAGATTAAAGCAAATTTTTAATAATATTGCTATTCCACGTTCCTTCTCAATATCGACTATTACTGGGAGAAATTTCATGATTTTATATTTATGCTTTTCCTGTTCGCGTATAATATATAGATTAGGCCAATTTTAAGGGTTTGTGAATTCGGTTATTTTTGAGAATCAATGAGGCTGTAGCCTATGGTAGTGCCATCCAGTTATTCTGAAATATGATCCCAGAAGTCTATAATTCTAATACCTATAGTAATAACATAAATATCTGTCCGAATACCTAGAATATGCTTCTTAAATACAGTGTCGAGATTCGAGATACTAGTTTGCTTGCCTTTTTATGGAGGCGATATTCCTGTCTAAATCTTTTTGTTATTGTTTCGTATAACCTGTTTTCCAATTGCCAATAACAAATGCCATATTAGCATTCGTAATGATTCTGGAAACATTCAAACAAGTTGAGAGATTTAATTGATTTTTACGTGTAATTGTACTGGTATGGTGTTTTTTTTTAATGGGTCTAGGAAAAAGATGATAGAGAAACATTTCAGGCAAATGGCAAAAGTCATGTTAGGTTGTAACGAAATTGAAAATATTGGGACCTGTTTCACCGCTTCCTGATAAATGTCAGATAGGCTATCCACTGCTGTTTTAACTGATTCTCTATACATAATCTGTCAAAAAAGTTGTGGATAGCCTATCCGACACTTATCAGAAAGTTGTGAAACAGGCCCTTTTACGTTTTGTAATATTAATAAGGGTGTTTAATATTAATAAAGGTTAGTAAATTCGCTTTGATGAAGCTTCATTTGATTTCACAAAGTTTTCTTGCAAAGAATTAAAAATAATTTCCGCGAAAAAGAAAGATGTATAACTTTAGAGTTGATAATTAAAATATGAAAAGCTGAAATTAATACATTGTAATCTATACAATGTACGCTTGTGGATTCTCCGCGTACTGTCGGTGTTATAACAATACTTTGACGTTCATTAACAAGGTATTGTTTGGTGTATGAGCTGTTTTGGAGCTATAAAAGACTGTAGTGGAGATTAATATAGAACTTCTGAAAGTTTTATGATACCTTAGAAAGAACGGAAGGAGGCGAGTTTTTTTTTAATCAGGTTGTCATTTAAGGACAGTGTCCAACGGGGTTCGTTAATAAAACTACGAATTTAAGCAACCGTTTCATAATATAAAACGAATATTACATATATAATAATATTATCTTGCATTATTTCCACTATATTTCGCACCTTAAATCATAAAAAGAAGTAACTAAAATCACCCGTTGTGGGAAATCGTCACTAAAGTTCGACAGCTTTAATTAAAATTTCCCACAACGAGCGACTTCGAGTCACATTTCGAGAGTTTTCTTTTTATTATTAAAGGTGCGATTTACTTAAATAATCACGAGTAGAGTGGAAATAGTACAATAACCAAGACCATACAGTACAATCAATAATATACTTCTGAGTTCCTAATTCTTATACACCCGTCAAAAGATTTGTCTAGCTTATCTTTACCCTAGATTTAGGTTGTCCTTAATCTAGGTGTCCTCCTTAATTTACCCTCGCAGTAGTAGTAAGTATTACCAGAGTTTGATGCCCCTTTACCCTAAATGCTAACGCTGAGTCATATCGCAGACACCCCAGCTAGGTATAAACTAACTTAGATTTATGTCCACCTGTTCCCCAGGCGCCGTAATGTACGGACACTCTATAACACCACGCCTAAAAGGTAATAACAATATTGCAAAGAAATTAGTCTGCAATTAATTTTAGTAAGTTTTGTGTAAAAAATTTAACAGTTTTGATAAAATATTCTCTTCATTTAAACCAATTTAAATTGATTGTGAAATTACTGTTTTGTAGAATTAGTAGTTATTTACAACAAAAATGACAAAATGAATTGCTGTTAGCAATATTGCTAAGTTCACTTTTCTAAGTTCACAAGGCCACTTTTCAACCGGCAGGAATTCTCAACCGAGGGGGGCGAGGAGAAATGTTCTAACATTTCTCCTACGAGAGGGTATCGTAACTACGTGATATGTAATATTACTCTTCCAAAAAAACAGCCATTGTAGTTTTTAATATTTAGTTTAAAGTAAATGTTGACTTTCCTGTGTAAAATATATTTTAACCGTATTATTAAATTACGGGGGCATGAAAATTTTATTTTCGGCTCGGCTCTACAAATTTTTTACAGGTTTACATTTGTCTTAGGTTGCCGAAATACGTAGCAAGAGAAAATTGTAAATCGAACCAAGTTTTAAACCTTGTATTTGAACTTGGATGAGATAGCGAAATTTGTAGTTGTTTTACTACAATGTAGCATGTATTAATCGTAGGTTAAAGTTAAAAAATGTAGAAAAAAATCATCCTTCGAACAAGTCCGATTTCAAGGACAGACGTTTGTTGTGAACTTGTTTTATTTAGAAGCGGTGAGATAAAATTGTTGTTTTTAGTTTTTCGGGCGACTTGAATTATCATCTAGCTTCCTCATCCACAGGCGCCGTACATAATGTACGTGGAGGTGCTCGAGACTGACGGCCACGAGCCGCTGCCGCCCCGCCTGCTGCCGCCTGCACCCCCAGCTCCCCACTCCCCCCCTATCCGGCACACGAAGAGCGAGGAGAACCTGGTGCCCGAGTGGCCAGCGCTCTCCCTGTACTCCCCCCTCGACGACGCCGACGCGGGGGACTGCTGGAGCCACGATGACGAGGAGGTCAGCACCCAATACGCGCCGAGAGCACCCGCGCCTGACTGTTTGTCGCAGGTGAGCTTTTTTTATGAATTGAGTTTTTTTTAATGAATTTTAGGAATAAAAATTAATTGCATTGTGGAAAAATGTATCAGATGTGAAAACAGTTTTTCTTGAGCCTATAACAATAGTTCAACCTGTTTTCCTTTAGAAATAAGGATTTAAGGATAACACTCTTGTGTATATTATGTAAACAAGCCTCGCCCGACGTTTGTTAAAAGTAGGTTGGGTTTTGTTTTGTTTTGTTTGTAACATCAATCGGCCATGGACGGCTTATACTGTATAGCCTCTAGGACCCCTTGTGAATACCTCGACCCTCAGACAGAGTATTTAAATTTATGCTAATACTAATAAATTCAAGACAAGATTAATAATATATTATTAAAATAAGCTAGAATTAAAAATAAATAAAGTGGTAGTTCAGAAATGTGAAAATCATGAAATTTGTGTGACGCTTAACAGTTGTTATCAAGTTAAAAAAAAATGTTTCTGAGTGCGGCCATAAGTAGTCGTCTGCCAAAACGAATGCATCCGAAGCGTTTGAAATCAAAACAGGAAACAACATTTTACTATCGGCCGCGTCAAAGTTTCCGCTTGAAATTCCCTAATGTGTGTTTTGTCGCTGTCTATATATAGATCGTTTTCCATTAATCTTCATTTGATGTGTTTTAAGTATCTCCCATTTAAAATTTAGGCAAACATACTTATCGAAATAAACTGTCTCAAATCCGTTTGTCTCACGAATTTTCGTTTGAGTGCTAGGTTTTATAATACATATTTTATACATATTTATATTATACGCAATTGTATAAACAATGGAAACTTGGGCACATAGCAATTTGTTATGTGCCCAATCAAAAATAACGTTCGGGTGATTTGAAAAGCAACAAATTTAAATGCACGGCAAAAAATAAAATCAAAAAGTCTGTGCTCCCAAACCCAATTGAAAAATTACATATTTATGATGTCGTTACATATGAAATTATGTTGAATGAATGTATCATTTTGCGGCAACATTATGTACACATTCTAATGCAGTGGAAAATGATGCTTGAGCAAGATATTGTTCTACATAAGATGCGCATTACGACGCAATAGGAGTGTGAAGCGCTTGCAGTGATACTGTATGGGCAATTTGTTTAGTGGCACAGTTGAAACGATTGTGGTTTATGATTGATCGAGTATAAGATGAGTTATGTAGACCAATATCTTTAATGTACTGTTGTTATTTTTTTTAATCTAAACTCAAAGGTGACTGACAGACATACTACATAGTGATATATTTATTCACATTGCATTTGCAAACCCTTTTTACTGGGCTGATCATCGGGTTTAAATATGGGATATGGGTTATTTATGACGTAGGCATCCGCTCAGGTGTTTTAATAAATTTTCCACCAAGGGTATAAAATTTGTAAACAAAATACTTAACGCGAGCGAAACTGTGGGCAAAAGCTCGTAGTCTTTTCACCGCCGAAGCCACAGCTTCGTTTATAATTTAGTTAAATCTTTACCGACAAAAAATATCTTTTATTAATCTAATTTGACGCCCTGATAGGTTTATTGTAATTAGTCTGGTTCACTGCGCTGGTATCTCATTTACTTCAAACGCAGGAATAATAATATTACCTATAGTAAAGCCGCGCGCACGGGAGACAAAATGTTGCCAACCATCGACTTTAGTGTTGAAAGATAACAATTTTGACGCCGGTATACGTTGTTTTCTTTTATGTACCTCCAGTCATAATCAGACTAACAACACAAACTTCTGTCAGTTTCCCTTTTAAAAGCGTAGTATATTACCCAAAAGTTATTGTGTGTTTTCGTTTATCGGGTAGAAGAGTTAAGACTGTTTATATTGTTATCATTAACTTAATATATTGTCGCCAGGTGTCAGGCGTGTCGCTAGCGTCTGCGGCATCGGTGGGATCCTGCGGGTCGCGGGAATCTGTCGCGGTGGGCGCTGGCGAAGTGCGGCGGCGACTGGAGCACGCGACCGCCGCGCCGCCGCCCAACGCCTTCAAACACGACCCCCACGATCCGTCGGCTATCGCGCTCAAGGTATGTGGGGCATACGGGCGACAGATGTGTCGCTTAACATTTAGTTGGATATTTAGCTGAGTAGACTCTACTACTCGACTACTTTATAGTTTTTAGCGATTTTTACTGCTTTGCCAAAGTTAATATTTATTTGAGCTGCGCACTATATTTTTAAGACTCTAAGGCGAAGACAACTTTTATGTAGTTGGAACATCTACAATTGCCTGAATGTTATTTGTATACGATAAGACTTTGGGACGGTTACAGCTCTTGCGATCTTGACGCTAAAAGGTTAAGAATATGATTATTTCAACATTTAAACTTCCAGACACGTACTTTGAACATCATAATTATTATAAAATTGACATATTTTTGCCAATACTCATTACATTTTAGGTCAAGATACGAGCGAGGTCGTTATGTTATCTGTGTTTCACGCGACGCTCTTCGTGTTTGGTGACTCATTTTATATTCGCTAATTATCACGCTATAAAAACTATAAACGTTCACTGTTATTGACATAGTTAAGAAGCAAACGGGGTACAAATTGTCGCCGTGACATTTTCTATCCAAGGTCTTATATTCCACCGCTCACCCCTAAACCTATGAATTGGGTTTCATAAACAAAATTGTATAGAAAGACCAACAATAATGTTTTATAAGAGTATTAAAATCTCGTCGGTAGTTCTGTTATTCTCTTACAAATATTTGTAATAGATCAATATTAAATTATATCTTAAAAGTTTAACCAGACGCTCTTATATTGTTTGCGGCCCCAACAAAATTTAATTATAGCTCCTCAATAAAGGGGAAAATTTTATTATACAACAATGAATTCAAATGAACGTTTTAATCAATCGAGACATTTAAGTTGTAACTATGCCTCCGAATTGTGTAACACGAGGCAATTTTAAAATTAATTAACAGTTAAATATTAATTACTATATGGAATAATTACGTACTAAATAATATTGTGTACTACTACTCATACTACTCATGTGGAAACCATGAAACTTTTGTAACGTACTCGGATGGTTCCTAAGTGTGCTAAGAATTATGTTGAGAAATAGTGTACTGTTATTGTCTTCAGTAACCAACTTTTTTTATTGCTAAAGTGGCTTAGTGGGTAGACCTTTGGTTCGCACTCGTGATGGTGTAGGTTTGAACTCGGGTCGAGGCGTGTACCAATGAGACATCTTTTAATCTCAAGTAAATAACACGGATGCTCGTACGGTTAAGGAAATTATCGTTAGGAAACACGCACTTTGTTCGTCAACAATTTATCTATTCTCTTCTCTGGACTAGGCTAACTAATATGCTTAGACCGGGCCGATGCCTGGCATTTAAAATCCTTTGATTGAAAAGTGATAATTGCTCTCTGAGAATACTGTATAAGCCCGGCCGCATTGTCTGAATTTCTGTTCAGAAATATCAGTCGCCTGTCAAATACCATACAAAACCCTATCAAAAATTTCCGATAGTTTGTGAAGTCCACGGACACGGACAGAACATACGAAAAGAGTGCATTCCGACGAGGAGATCGAATTTTTTGATTACAAATTTGCATAATCTGCGACCGAAGTAAAACATCCTCTTATCTATATTTTTATTAATACGCGAGCGGAAAACTTTGTACCCCTTTTTACGAAAGACGCCTAGATATAAAAGAAATTCTTCCGTGTTATAGTTGATATGGAGGAGGAGCGTGGAATACCAATTTTGACATGACAATCATATACGGAATACTCTTTTGTTCATGGTTGAAGAATTTTTTTCAATAAAATTTAATGACCTGGTAACGAGATCTTTACGCCAAATTGAAGTCTGTAATTAAATTCAAAATAAATTTAATATTTTCATAGCTCCTCTACACGATGGATATAATATATTAATGGTCGAATTTCGAACACAGGGCGACCTCTAGTAGTAAAAGCTTGAGTTTTACAAATATTGAACGATCTGTATTGTTTTTAGGAGTCGTGGGAGAGCAAGCTGTCGCGTATGCGGTCGGCGTCGCCGTACGGCGCGCTAGCTGGCTGGCGGCTACTGGGATGTATCGTCAAGGTGAATATAGCTCTGTAAGCGGTTCCGGTGACGGTGGCCAGTTTCATTGACGCCGGACCAAAGTTATTGTACTATCAGGGCAGTTGATTTATAGCCAGATTATGGATCTAAGATTTCAGAAATGTTCCCAGTTCCCCCCCCTTGACAACGGAGGGACAGGTCTATAATCATTAAAATCTAACGCACTTCATGGATGGTCCCAAAGGACGAAGACGAGTTTTTTAATCTTTATTTTTTATAGAGAGTTTGGTACAAATTAGACCATGTCACTCTCGTAGATAGCCATGCAACTAACATTATTAATTTTTATTTCTTACATTTAAACCAATCTTCTCTTTTTATAAATAATACTAATTTATACAAAGCCACTGCTTCCCCAGATAAAGGAACAGATAGATATGAAAAAAATAAATAAATAAATAAAATAAAAAGTCTTTATTTCAGGCATATACCCATAATGAAATTAAAATAATGAACAATTAAAAAAAAAAGGCTATAGACAATAAAAGAAGTGTTGACACTGTAAAGGGGTGTCCAGTCATAAAATTACTTTTTGTTCTGGTTCATGTGTACAGAGATCCACCTCATGTACAATGGATTTTTGTAATAATCTTCAGAGATAGCCACGAGAATCCGGTTACTCGAGCAGCGCAGTCTGTGCCAAAATGCAGCCACCCGAGCCCTAACGATAGCAAAAAAGTCAGGGACTCTGGCCTCTGCAAACATGGCCGAAGCACTGCAGCTACGGGGTAACCGCATAAGAGTTCGGTATGCATCATTATACTGAACTCTTATGCGGCTCATCGACTGCACTAACGTCATTTAAATTAAGACTAGTTTAAAATCGCTAAAACATAACAAGTCATGAATATATCTATATCATGAAACAAGTCATGGAGAAATGTTTTTCGCATACGGTGTACCCACGCGAAGTTCATGGCGCACCATTCCTCGCTTCAAACGTAGCTGTTTGCAAAATATAAGAATTTTCCTACAACACCTCAATTCCCAGGTGGGCGACGACCTGCGTCAGGAGTTGCTGGCGGCACAACTGCTGCGGCGTCTGCAAGCGGTTTGGGACGCGGAGCGCGTGCCGCTGCGGTTGAGGCCCTACGAGATACTGTGCCTGGATAAGGAGTCGGGACTTATACAGCCGGTTAGTGCAGATGTAGTTAGTTCAACTCAGTTGTGCGCGCGGCCGTATGTGTGCGTAAACCTCGTTTACTCGGACGACACCTGCCGCGTCACTGCCACATTATTTACAAACGAACGCACACACGGAGCCGTGGCATTAATAAATTTGCCTATTTATATAGTGCAAATGTGTAAAACGTATAAGAATTTAAGTAAATATTGTAACTAGCAACATAAATATGACATGTTTTGAGTAATATTATCTATTATCTAAGACTTTCACCATCTACTATTTGTTAATACTTAACAGATTTGCCGATATCATATCTTATCAGGATTCTGTATAATTAAAAACAAATATTGTCATTTCCTTTTATTAAATTAATTTATTGCGAAATTTACATGATTGCTCCGTTGTAAAAGAATTTTTTCAATTTAATGAAGAAGTATTTTAAAACTTGAGCGATTTTAGTTGCATAAAAAATTTAATAGTAACAAAAGTTTAACCTTTAAGGCGCCTAACTTACACTATATTCATGCTAAAGTTTAAAATAATCATGCTAAAGTTCATACAAAATTTTCATAAATAGATCATACAAAAAAGGTTTTTTTTTGCAGTCCGGACGTGGGTTCCAAAGATGTTGATGATAGTGTAATTGATCGTGAGTTCCATTCACGAACGTTGTTGCGAAATGTGACCTTACATTTTAGCTCTCAATGCCTTGACTACTCTAAATCGCCAGCTTACGTCATTTTTATTTTCTTTCATCGATGTGGGCGCGTGTAGGTGGAGTTTTAGGTGCGTTATGATCTAGATAATGCTCACAAAATATGATAATTCAACCTGTTATTGTACCTGTTTGGAATTCTATGGTTGTGTGTGTAAAAATATCATTTAATTTTAATTTTATTATATTTATATATATTTATTATATTTATATATTTCTAAATACTATTGACATTTTTTATTTATAAATCCGTCCAACGGCCAAACCATCTATAAAGTGTACACGTTACACTTAAGGGTAGGGGGGGAGGTGGTCCACGATGTGTGACATATTGTGACAAGGGGTGCTGGGTCCTGGGTTTTGTGACGTCATATTTAACATATTCCCCCTAGATAGTGTCTCAGAAATGTGTGGGGGGAGGGGTCTAAAAGTCATGACATTGTTTCTGACCCTTTGAGCTGTATGTTGATAGTATGAGTTTTATGTATTCAGATATTATTTTCGTCTTATTACTCATCGAGTCTAGTTTAAAATTATACACAAAAAGGAACATAATATTATTCTCGTATAGAATGTCGAATGACGTTAAGTTCTATGTATATTGTTAACTATTCTAGGAAATATAATAACTGACGAACAAATAATGATATGTAGAGTTCTGTTTGACGCACACATATTTCTGATAAGGATTATATTTCCATATACCATTGAACTGAAATTGATGTAATTGACTGAATTGGAATTTATGTAATATGTATTTGATTGCAAATAAAGTTTGAAATTCGAACTGATATTATATTCAGTTTTGTGAAATTTTAGAAAATCATTGAAAATTTTAGAACATGGCAGTGGATGGAATGTACAACATAAGTGAAATTACCCTTTTTCTTCGGTAATTTGAACTAGACATTGTAACTCATACATACTTTCTAGGCAGATGGTATGATTTTTCCGATAGTAAAGCCTCCATTTTTCCAAAAAAGTTGTCTTATTCCTTCCATATTATATTGTACTTTAACAAGTAGTCAATTTCTTTGAAATATTGATTGATAAAATTATTATTTCACGTAGAACAATTGTGACTTGAAACAAGATAATATTCAAATATAACCAAAAACTGGTTCTTTTATAATTGTTGTGATCAGGACTTGTTTTAGAATTGAGCATAATATGGGTAATTAAATATTGACACTATAATTTGCACGCTATATTAACATTTGCTAATGACCCTGTAATTATACCCTGTTGCTACAGAAACATGACAGTATTATTATACTATGCTACATACAACAAAAATAATGATTAATTTGCAGAATTTCCATTAAAATTTAACGTCCCTAATGGTACTTATTGCGCGAGTCTAACTAGCACGTCAACCCAGTTTTTTGTTATAATTGAATGAAGCTAGAAGAAACATTACACTGAGCCATACACTATGTCAATATATTATATAACGATAAATAATTCTCTTTTTCCAGGTGCTAAATTCAGTATCGCTGCATCAAATCAAGAAGCAGTCCGGCAAGAGTCTCCGAGCCTGGCTGGAGCTGGAGCACGGGCCACCCAATAGCGAGGGGTTCCTGCGCGCACAGAACAACTTCGTGGAGTCCGCCGCCGCGTACGCGCTCACCAGCTACCTGCTGCAGCTGAAGGACAGGTGAGACAGACATATAGTGTGCGAGAGAGACGGACGTATGCCGGAGCACGGGCCACCCAATAGCGAGGGGTTCCTGCGCGCACAGAACAACTTCGTGGAGTCCGCCGCCGCGTACGCGC
>JAOTAV010000147.1:0-35353 GCA_026546445.1 Cyclargus thomasi | reverse complement strand
AAAACTGCGGCGTATTTTGCTCATAACTCAAAAAGTACTTTTTGTACATAGCGGCATTTTAGCTTGAGGACGGCAGTTATATCGTCAGGAAGGAAAACCCGACTTACTTTTATATAATAGATAAACTTAATATATTCAATAATTCTTGTGTGCGTGTGTTTGTCGCTTAACTCCTTTAAACGACTGGACAAATTTCGATATGATTTTTTGTAAATATTCAGGGGGATTTGGGAATGCTGTGATTTTACAATTTGCACCACTGGTAGATGTTTTATAATTAATTTTAATTTAAAAGTGGGTGTTGCTGGTAGCTCTATTCTCTAGAATCTAGATGGCGCTACCGTCTGCTGTACTGCACTATAACACTCACTAAGTATCTACCAAGAAAGTTCTAGATTCGCCAGATAGGGTTTTAATAGTCTACATTTTGTATACGCGATTGTTAATCTATTATATAAAAATAAGTCTGGTTTTCCTTCCTGACGAACTTCCTACGGAACTCGCGAACCGATTTTGACAGTTATGCATTCGTTAGAAGCTTGCTCCTTGAGGTTTATGGCAAAGAAAATTACGGAAAAATTTCAGGAGAAATGCAGGAAAACAGGGAAAATCATTCTACACATACAGCGCCATCTCTAATACCTGGCAGGTACTACAACGGCGCTTGACAGCTACTCATTGTAATCTGCTCAATTGATTTCTCTTGAAAGTTTAAAAAGTTTATTGCGAGTTCTTTTGAGGGGTCACTAGGTGTGACAAGCATTTAATTTTGTTATAGAAAATAACAATTCTCGTCTTTGTTAACACGCGGACGGAGTTGCGGTAACAGCTAGTTAATTATCATTATTATTTATTAATACCCGCGCAAATCCGAAGCGGGCTTCTAGTGATAAATCATAAGTATAACTTTTAAAATCATATCTGTTTTTTAATCGACTTCCGAAAGGACGGAGAGACAACACAATTTTAGCAATAGAGCTTAAGATTTGTTACCCTACGGAACCCTTAAAAGTATGTAAGTTAACAAAAGCGAAAAGCTAGTTTATACTACATAAATTTACTGTAGTGGTTCAGAAATGGACTTATAATAAACATCCATCTTACAAACTACCTTGGTGTACCCGGAGTGGGGGGGTTACCCTATATACAAAAGGAGGAAACCCCTTATAAAGGGGGCAACCCCGTGTAAAGGGGGCAACCCCATATATCACTTTTACTTCGGCTCCGCTTGTTTTAGGCTGGACTTTGTTTTCTATTTGCGGTTAAAATATTATGATTTATTACGGAGCGGCGTAACGAGACATATTTTTCGTAGTAAATATATCCACAGTTATCCATACTAGTATATCACATTACTAGTTGGTACAAAAATTTGTATACCATGCGGGAAACGTGCATTTTTTTGGGATAAAAAGTATCCTATATGTTGCCCGGACATAATAGCCATTAAACAAAAAAAGATTTTTTAAAATCCGTTCAGTAGTTCCTGAGATTAGCGTGTACACACAGAGAAACAGACAAACAGATAACTTTTTTTTATCGATTTGTGTTCTATTACTGTTTCTTAGCACCCCCACATAGATTATTTTGTAAACATATTAAATGTACTAACACTACAATTTTACTGTTTTATTATATGTATTCGTTTATCGCTGGGAAATTGTACCTTTTCCGGGATAAAAAGTATCTCCACACCAGATTTCAACAAAATCGGTCGAGTGGCTTGGGCGTGAAGGAGTAACAGACGGACATACAAACTCACTTTCACGTTTATAATATTTTATTAATTATACATATTATTTACAGCGTCCGTGGCCGAGTGGGTCCGCACTCGAGAGCGAAGTTTGTACTCGCCTCTACCGGAGTTCGAACCGGCACCAGGTTCGAACCCCGGTGGAGGCGTGTACCAATGAGACATTTTCCGATCTCAAGTACATAACACGGATGCCCAATGGTCTAGCTCGGGCGGTGATACCACGGCCTCACAGAAAACTGGCGTGAAACGGCGTTGTGCCTCATAATGGCCGGCCGGCCGCACTTGCGACTCTTTGGATGTCACGAGTGTCCATGGGCGATGGCAGTTGCTTTCCATCAGGTCACCCGTCTGCTCGCTTGCCTCCTAAATATCATAAAAAAATAATTTTCATACTAATATTATGGGTACATAATATGGTGAAAGTGGGACTGTCTGTCTGTCTCATCTTCGCGTCAAAACCGATGAACAGATTTTGCTGAAATTAGGTATGGACATACTTTGAGTCCCGGGGAAGAATATAGGATACGTTTTATCCTGGAAAAATGTACGGTTTTTTATCATATTTTATCATTTATCATATTCAACACCAAGGCCTAAGGCATTTGAATGTGATATTAATATCTAGGAAGCTCGGTTACTAAAATACGAGGCTTTGTTTATTATTACAAGCTTACCTTACATTAAAGGTCTACAGGCCTAGCCTACTTAGGTAGCTACCATCAATATATTTTTACTGTAATTTTTGTTACTGGAATAAAGATGATTATTATTATTATTAAAATCATCAGTGCTTTATATCAAAGTCTGATAAACGAGAAATTCCCCTCTTGGCCTCCCCTACTATAAAGGGGTGATTTATATAGACAACGTTATCATCTATATGAAATACTTTTATTGCCTCAATGATAATATTCATGGTAATTATTAAGAAGTATGTTAGGAACTACAAAAAAAAGACTTCGCACAGTAAAGCTCCGGAATGAACTATCACCAGTAGTATCTCCGGACCGATACGACCTGCAAACCTTCAAGAAGAGAGCGTGTTCCCTCTTAAAAGGCCGGCAACGCACATGCGACCCTGACGTTGCGAGTGTCTATGGGCGGCGGTAGTTGCTTTCCATCAGGTTACCCGTTTGCTCGTTTGCCTCCTTATTTTAATATAAAAAAAAATAAAAAAAGAACGTATTCCCCCTTGTATGAAAATCCTTGGTAGCACGAGCGAAGTCGCGGTAAGAAGCTGGTAATATTTAATATTACGCGCTATGTCTCTCAATCTCTCGGATCTCATCACATCTCACTGAATCTCATAACAACGCACATGTGACTCCACTCGCGATGTTTTAATATCTCGTGGATGTCCTTTTGTCGTATGAATTCGTAATATCTTTTTTATCTCAACACACAGAAAAGGGTTACGGTCTTTGGGGTTCCGTACCCACGGTTGGGGTTCCGTACCCACGGAGGGTAAAATGGGACCCTATTACTAAGACTTTGATGTCTGTCTGTCTGACTGTGTGTCAGTCTTTTTGTTTTCTTTTTTTTTATGATATTTATGAGGCAAGCGAGCAGACGGGTTAGGGATTAGGGAAGTTGGACCACCGGTAAACTCACTCACTGAACGAAACACAGCACAACGCCGTTCCATTCCAGTTTTCTGTGAGGCCGTGGTGTCACTCCGAGCCGGCGCATTGGTGCCGAAGCATGACTCTCCCACGGCAATGAGCATCCGTATTATGTACATGAGACCGGAAAATGTCTCATCGGTACACGCCTCCACCGGGATTTGAACCTGCACCCTCTAGAGTGCGAACTACGAACCAAAGGTCCAACCCACTAGGCTACGGACGTTAGATCTTTTAAATTCAAGCGATTTTCGAGTTCGACGCGAGAGCAGACAAAAGCTATTACCAAAACCAAAAGAAAACGAAATATTGATCCATACAAAGGCCTCAACTATAAACTTTTAATTGGCAGAGAATTCCTTCAATAGACTATTAATTTAGTTTGGGCGTGAAGGCTTTTAAAACTTGTTACCTCGTCCGCTTTTGTTCTACCTCGGGGCTGCACGAAAATGAGCTTTGTGTGTTCGGCATAAGAGTTAACAATCATAAACTTGGAGTACCACCTCCTTGGCTCTATGATGACCGTTCAAATTAATTTTCCATGCTGTAAGGAGTTTTGGGTATAGGCCGCGTGCGATTTTGAGATCGCTTGGCAATGGATGACGTAGTCGAAGATTTTTATGGAGCGAGGAATGAAATAGTTTTACGCACGCATTGTTAGAATCAAAATAAAACCACACACAAAAGAAAATAACGGTGGAAGGGCAATGCTTCGAAACGATCGGGCCGGCTAGAGGAATACCACGGTCCTACGGAAGATCGGCAGGAAACAGCGATGTGTGTTTTGTTAAAAATCGGCAAGGGCTCAAGCAATTTTCATTAGACGTTTGTGAATTCTAAGGAAACTCGAGCTTACGTTGTATAGTTTTTGATGAAATCGCTTTATTCGTTTGGGAGTTATGGGGTTTGGGGGTTAGGGGGTTCGGGTGGCGTGGTCACTGCATTGTTTGTCGTCCATCCACTCGATGTATGCAGCTATCTCACTCAGCTTTATTCATTTATGTTTATAACACTAGCTACTTATTATTTTCTAGTAATAGAAATGCCGTTTAAGCGCTGTTAACCAATATCTGAGGGGTTATCATGACCTCCAATTCCCAGCCAAGTTCCAGCCAGTCAGCAGTCACGTGACACTAAATACGTGAAGTTTGACGTCATATGTCACTAACATGTTTAAAATCCATTCATAGACAACCAAACTAGTATTAATTCAGTCAGAATAATGAGACGTTGTAATACAAAGAAAGAACAAGGCAATTGTTGGCCGTATATTGAATTGCCTGGAACCATGCAGGTTTGTAATGGTCATAATTGAACTTTTTACCCCCTTGAACATTTTTGTAAATCCGACTTACTAGGTTTTGATTTTAAACAGCCGAAATCCACGATGAAAGAAATGACATCAACTTGAACCGTATAACTTATATAATGTACGTTTGTACAATGTAGATACTAACGAGGAAATTGTTTCCTAGTCAATTGACGGACCTACGTAATTACGTTGTATTTGGTAGACATATGTCATATACATAGCTCATCCTAATTTCTTTGGTCCGTATTCTAGGTATGAATACTTCCCTGATAGTACATTGTATATTTTACCGACTGTGCCAGAGGGAGGGTTAAGTTCTTCTATAGTATGTATATACGCACGCTCTGCAGCCTAAACGGCTTGATAGGTTTTGGCTTGAGAGGTCTTTAGATTCGTATTTACTGTGAGACTGACACTAGATATATCAAAACATTAAACAGACAAAATGGCGGATTTTGGCGCCAAATTTGAACATCGCATTGTTTAAATTGCAATGATTCCTACAATCGGGTTTTTCGTTTTAGGAAATTTAGCTTGTTTTATTTAAAAAAAAAACATGTTCAAGGTGCATTAAAGGTTATGTGACACAAACAAATAAGGGATTCCTTTGAGATTTTATTGTTTAGATCCAATGATAAAGATTAAGAACACTTCGGCATTACTTAACGTCGGCGACCACGCCGGTGGTCATTATAATGAAAGTATAATGATCGTAAAACCCAAATGGTACCCGTATAAGGACATTCAGAGAAACTTGATCAATAACCGTTTTTAAAACAAACAGAATTTGCAAGTAACACTGGTCTTTCTGGCAACAATCAACCAAAGAAGTCAACTCATGAAGAAAATGTTCAAAGAAGTAATGTACCAGTTCAACAAAATGTACCTTCATCAAATAATCAAATGAGTCATTCATATCCTGCCTCTAAAGGTAATCCAGGTGAAACGCATGTAACCGTAGCACGTGGTTAAGGGCCATTGAAATATCTTGCTCGTGTAGATTCTTCGACCTCTCTCGTCATTACCCTGCCTTATAGCCATCAAGACCAGGGTGTCCTCTTTCAGGCATTCTGGTCTTTAAAATCTAATATATGAAATTCTCGTGTCACAGTTTTCGTTGCCGTACTCCTCCGAAACGGCGTGACCGATTTCAGTGAAATTTTTTGTAGTTATCCGGTATCTATGAGAATCGGCCAACATCTATTTTTCATCCCCCTAAATGTTAGGGGAAACTATTTATATGACAAAACTACGTTTGCGGGGTCAGCTAGTCTATTATAAAGTCGGGTTTTCCTTTCAGACGTTATAACTTTAGAACGTACGAACCGATTTTCACGGTTTTACATTGGAAAGGTCTCGGGATTCTTGAGCACAGAAAATTCAGGAAAACGTTCAAGAGAAAAGCAGGAAAACAGGAAAAATAATTTTTACACACATCGCCATCTCTTACACATAGTATGCACTACAAAGGGGCCAGTACGTGGTTTTCACGTGACTTTCGTATTGACAACTAGTATGGACACGTAGTACATAATATTTAATAATAATTAGTCATGTCAGTCAGACTTAAACTTATTTAATTCATATTTTTGCTTTTCTGCGATATATTATTATTATTGAAACGTGTATTTGTCTGTCTGTTGCCTCGTCCCGCTTGTCCCGAAACGGCTTTGATGTTATTTTATATGATGGCACCATGATCCCTTTAAAACCGGAAAACAATATAAATTTTACTTCGGCAAACTTTCGCTTCGTCGCCGTCGGTAATAAGATAATAGACTTTGATAAACAATGTAAAAGTATATTTATGTTCGTAATTATGTCAGACGCTAACCAAAGAAGCCTTTCGCTGATAACCTCTCGCAGGTCACGGATACGTGATTTATACAAATTTGAAAGCCGCCATTTATTAAGTTATCGCTTTAGTTGTAATCTGTTAGATAAGAATTTGAAAACTCGCCAGGTGGACGTTTTGTTGCGTTGGTTTATATAAAAAAAACTCCACGCGCTCCTATCAAACTTTTAGGTATTTATACCTTATTTCGACACGTGTGGTCTTTCAAGCTTTGAAAAACATAACAATGTATTCGCAGCATCATTAGCTTCAAATATACGAAAGTAAATGAGCCTTTTTTAACTAGAATACTTTGTATCTTAAAAATAAAAAAAAAAATTAAGAATGTTTTAAAATTAAGAAATGAAATTAATGTCAAGGAAAGTACTTTCGAGTGTCTACCGAGATTATAAAGAGTAATCCAGATGGCGTCATGTTTTTATGTAGGTCTGTTATTCTCGAGTTACGGCCTCATATGGTTTCACAGACGGACAAAAAAGAGTGCGCACGCGTCACTAATTGGTCACTTCCTTCCGGCACATGTCAATAGGAGAGGCCAGCACTTTTGTTGAACAATACCTAGGTATGGAACTCTCAGAATTGCAATTCATGGAAACAAATTAGATTTTCAGATGATACTATATATTAAATAAAACAGTGAAATTTGAGTGTATGTATGAATTATATAATTATATTATATTATATGTATCTAAGGAACAGTATTAGAACACATATCGAAAAACAGTGAAATTTGAGTGTGTATAATTAATATTTTTATATTATATTATATGTATCTAATGAACAGTAATAGAACACATATCGATAAAAAAAAGTTTGTCTGTTTGTACGCGCTAATCTCAGGAAGTACTGGGCGGATTTGAATAAATCTTTTTTTGTTTAATGGCTATTAGGTCTGAGCGAGTGCGAACCATAGTTCTTACCACTAGGCTACGGACTCTAAATTCATTTTATTTTAGTATTTAGTGAAGTGCAAACTAATCTCTACTATATAACAGTGTAGTGGGACTTGTAGGAAGTGTACGGAACACAATTATCGTGGGTTTGAGTCATGAAACTGTAGTAAACTGTTACTCGAGTAAGCGTTAAGAAACGTTCCGATTGTGAGATAAGATCTAAGATAACAGCTACCAACATTGACTTTCGGTCATTGCAACTTTGTGCTGTCTCCCGCTTTGTTTTTGGAGAGGGAATTCTGCTACATACTTCCTACTCCTCCTATATTCTTCTGATTAATTTCGTTGCGGGTCCCAAGGCAGCTTTAGCAAGTCCCTCGGGCTCATGACAGGGAAGTCACTTCGCCGTAAGATATAAAGTTTGGCTACGTCAAATATTTTTTTTTTAATATTTCCTTACTTCGTTTTTTATTTGCGCTGTGTGTTGCCACAGCACTGACCGGAGGCCTATATACTTTTACCCTTTTATCCAACATAAAATATCGGCGATATACTGGCAACACTACTATAAAAAAATAACCATCCATATCCATAGTTTCACACTAATAATATAAATTCCGAAACTGAGTTGTTGCCGTCATATTTTATTTATGACCAGTGCAACTTCGTTGCGCAAAAATTTGTGTATCACGCGGAAACCGTGCATTGTCTCGGGATAAAAGGTATCCTATACTCGTATGCTGCCCAGACGTAATAGCTATTAAACAAGAAAAGATTAATTCAAATTCGTTAAGTAGTTCCTGAGATAACGCGTACAGACAACTTTTTTTATCGATGTGTGTTCTATTACTGCTACTTAGACATTGATTATTATTTTGTGAAAACATTAATTGTACAGACATACCAATTTTACCGTTATATTATATACTCGTATGTATAAATAAAAAGTCCTTTCCAAACATACAATTTGTCTGCCGTTACTGTGTAATATTAAAACTCAAAAGTCAAAACTGTTATCAGTTACTCAACCTGCCGCCGACTACACGTGGGTCGCGGATGACGTCACTGGACCATTTGTGACCCAAACTTTTTGTCAAACATTAGTCAATGACCTCCTTCATCAATGACAAAAAGACACAAAACACATCGCTGGAATGACAAAAAAGATCGCGAAGATTTTTTGTTAATCACAGTTCAATGCCGAAATTACTTTCTTCGCATTTAATTAAATATGAATAATACTATACGTCTAACAAATGTCTTAACAAAGAAAAACACTTCTGCCGTCCTCTAGCTAAAAGCCGTTAACCAACATCTGGTCGATTTTAATATTTTGATGCCATCATGATCAGAAGAAAAAACTCTATTGACGTGTATCACCAACACTTTTCTAGCTTTTTAGTCAACGAGTTATCAAAATTAATATATCGTTATATATGTATATAATTTTTTACATTGCAACATTTCCTTACATTGCAACGCGCGTTTTTTGCGCGTTAAAAATTTTTGTAAATTTACTACAATTTTACTACGCAAATGCATCCTAAAATTACAAAATCTTGTATTGTATTAAAATTTAAACACGCATTTGTTGTAATATTACATTTTGTAATAGCCCAAATACGAAGTAGGTAGCATTTTTACAAATATTCTCTAATAAATTGTGTAGTAAAATTGCATGACTGAGTTTCACATTTCTAAAAATGTGGTGCGTAAAAACTGCCTACACAAATTTAGTAAATTTACTATGGAAATTTTTTACAGTGTATTATAGTTTAGTTAGTGTCTGAATACATTAGAGCGAGGTTACGCTGCCGATCATAAGTTCCGACGCATCCGGCTGATATGTGTCAAGAACCGATATTACGCGGCCGAAAGTCCTGTGTTGCTATACAAAATATTTCCTCCGAGACGAAATTAGGTTGTACGCTAACACAACGTTATTTCGTCATATATAGTCATTTAAAATAAAAAAAAATGTAATGACGTAACTTAAGACTTTATATTTAGAACTTTAGCAGTAAGCGTCTTTTTGTAGGGATACAATCGCGATACTATCGCGTGTCTTCGCTATTATTTGCCATGTAAATGCTATACAAATGCGATATACACGCGCTTTAGTAAGGGTGTGACCGCACAGCTACTCACATGAATACAATTCAGTGTGTTACAGAAGTATCGCAAATAAATCGCGCTAAGAAAAATAGTAGTGCAAAGACGCTCTTAGTTACTAATGCGACCGACAAGCGTTAGGAGATATGCAATCGCGTCGCTAAATATCCCAGAACCCTAAGAGTATCCAACAATCTTATAGTATCGACAGTTTTTAAACAAACCTCTAACGAGCACTCTGTTATCCTTCACGAACATAAGGTAATCAAGCCGTCGTTATCCTCCAAATTAACTCAAGTTATTACGACTTCTAAGAAACTCGTTTAACTTAAAACCCTACACGTTACAGAGTTTATGACGTAACTGGGTCACGGAAGCGAATTCTTTGCTATTTTTGGCTACAGATCCGTTTAAGCCTCTATATATTTTCTCAGATCGTGCGGAATGCTGGGATCTCTGTTACTGATGGTATGTCGTGAACGCAATGATTTGAAGACACGAAATACTATACATTAATATAAAATATAAGAAAAAAGCTCTAAATGTACAAATGGATCCCTAAAGGGCCTAACTATCCGTTTTTGGTCTCGCGCTTGCTAATGCCAAGTCTATTTTAATTAATTTATGGCCAATAAACTTGGTTATATTTTGGAACACACAACTTATGCTTTTTGTGTGTCATCTATTATGTATTCTGTGGTGTTGTGTAAATTTTTTTATGTAATACAGGAGCAAACGAGTAAACGGGTCACGAGATCATCCGTCGTCTATAGAAACCGCAATAACGCGACAATCAGAAGAGTAGGTGTGTTGTCTTTTTGAGGCTATGACAATAGGAAATAGGGAGTAGGTTGTTGAGAAAACTTCATTTTAATACGCCTTTTCGGAAGTTGGTTATATAGCTCACGTAAATAGTGTTAATTTGCGTCGCAGCCCGCCGCTCCGTGCGAAACCGTTTAGCGGGTAATGGCGCTCTTGTGTTTTTTTAGTCCAAATTAACTTCATTTATTCTATCACTCTGTATTTTATCTTTTACAGTCTTCACATTTTGCATGAGTTTTTGACATTTTTAAACAAACCTAATTGGTAAAATGTGCTATTTTTTGGGCTCTATGTTAGAGAAGATAACCATGATACAGAAGCTAAAGCATACATACTCACCATTCATTATCATATCCAACTATCCTACTAATATTATAAATTCGAAAGTTTGTGAGTGTGTATGTTTGTTGTTTCTTAACGCTTAAACGGCTGGACCAGATCGAGAAAATTTGGCATGGAGCTAGCGGATATTTTGAATTAACAGATAGGCTAATTTTTACTGTAAATAGGGTACTTTTTAGGGTTCCGTACCAAAAGGTTAAAGTCGGGACCCTATTACTAAGACTTCTGTCCGTCTGTCTCCAGGCTGTATCTGTGTGTATATGTATAAGAACGGCAATAGCTAGAGACTTGAAATTTTTATAGATTATGTATTTCTGTTACCGCTATAACAACAAATACTAAAAACAAAATAAAGTTAATAAATAATAAATAAGTAGGGCTCTCATACAATAAACGTGATTTTTTTGCCTTGTCTACAAAATACTTAGTTGTATTTATTCTTTACTAAGTAAAAATAAAATTTTTACAAAATTAATAATTATGTTGGACTCTCATGGAATGTTTGCTCTAATATGGTGCGGAGCCCTTCGACTAAGCCGCGGGTAGCACCGCAAGGCACAGCTAGTATGTAGATAATATCGAAAATCACGAGTCAAGCCGGTAAAGAACAAAAACTCTAAAATACTAACCAATTTCTTAAAATATATTATTCCAAGTCGCGTCGCCGGAGACTTGATTCAATTACGTCAGCATCGGATTCAAATTGAATCAGTACTAACCGAATCATAAATGAAGGAGGCTTATTGACGGCAAATTGACGCAGTCGGAATAGTCACTGTTCATGGTGACAATCCTACAAAGATACTTTGAAGTTGGCGACGTCAGAACGCCGCCATCTTGTAAAGTGTTACTTGTCACTCAGCTGTTTAATGAAAATCTTCCAGCTACTTTGGTTCTTGTCAGTTTTTGTTAAAAAAAAAATATATAAATCCAACAAAAACTAATACGGCGGATAATGGTGAACGCACAATTATCAGAACCGATGGAGCCGAAGCCTGAAGTGATTTTCTTTTTGAATTTGACAGCGAACGATTCGGACGAATCGAACCATTCGACGCTGGCTTGTGTGCGAGGTTCCATGACATTTCGGCTCCTTCGTTTCTGATAGAATGTGCTTCCACCGGAACCCACCGGTCGTATTGAATTTAAGCAATTTATGTCCTCCAAAAACCATGGCGTAAAAATCCGACCAATTACTACCAAAGTCCCATATTTTGACTGTAGGCAAACTAACTCGCTCGGGCTATAATCTGACAAATCGACTCTTTCAAAGGTAGTGATCAATATCAAGGTGAGGTATTGAATACACAATGATATGGTAAACTAGAATCGATTAGGACGAGACACGGAGCTAGTTCCACTTAATCTTAATATAAAAGAAATTTCTCCCGCGTCTTCTCTTCGTTATTCGCGTTACTACTTGAAGACGAAAGTTGAAGTATATTTTAAAACTTAGAAGTATAACTCGTTTTTAATCGACTTCCAAAAAAGAAGGAGGTTTCTTAATTCGACCGTATATGTGTTTTTTTATTACCTTGAAGTTTTTTCCATTCATGTAACTTTTTGGCTTCATGTATCTAGCTAGAGAAAAAGATTATTTTTTTTTAATTTCAAATAATTTCTCCAGACTTCGAGTATTCAAAAAACGGTTAATTTCAAATTGTTAGCTATCAGCTTATTACGCTAACGTCTTCAGTGTTATATTATAGTACTGTCTGAAAGCAGTTTGTAATAAATATAATTTCGACGATTTTCGAATTTTTCTCTTCGACAACTGACCCGACGCATTGCTCTAGATTTTTCTCGAAAGCACTTGTTTTATTGGCGAAGTACATTGTGTACCCCGAAAATCCAATTCTCGACTCGAAAGCGGATTAAATGAGTCGATGGCCGTGTTTAGGTTTGCTTGGTTTTGTGCTTTTATTTGATGGAAATCGTTGGCATGCTTTGACTGCCGCTGGAGTGAAAACAACGGATGGACACAAAGGGATGTACGGTTACAGAAACATTAACAACTCTCGGAGGCTTTTTGGTTCGAATGTTTCGAATGTACTATAATTCCGAATCGAGCGGCAGTTAGTGTTTAGCTGTTTGGGTGTCTAGTTATTTGAAATAAAAATATGAACAAAGTAATCTCTAATAATATAGCTGTCTAACGATGAAATAATTTTAGAAATCGTTTAAGTTGCTTCGAATATTACCCGTCTCAAACATTCAAATATACAAACGCTTTAAACATTTTATTATGCATGTTATAGTACAATTTTTGTGAGTAGCCGAGAATTTTAGGTATTAGTTAAAATTTTTCCTTATTAAGGGTTTTGATAAGCCACTTAAATTTTTTAGCTCTAACTTAAGATGCACTGTGTTATTTTCCTTGCGCCAGAGGTTGCTTGGAAGAAATTGCTTTACAGCAATAAATCCGCCTTTTCGTTTCTTCAGTTCACGTAACTATTATATTATATTACTAGACAATGCCCGGAACTCTGTTGCGCCAAAATTCGTTTATCGCGCGGGAACCATAAATTTCTCTGGGAGTAAAAGAAGCCTAGCTCCTTGTTTACTCATATTATCTCCATACCAAATTTTAGCAAAATAAGTTCACCCATTTCGCGTAAAGATGCTTACCTCATCACGCCCAAACCGCTAACAGACAGTATGGAAGTATGTATGTTTATAATTTTTAAGCAAAATAAAGCATATTCATTCGTTTAAACATGTGTGAACATGATTCACAAAATTAATGGAGCATACATTCTGTATTCTGTAACATTAAGTTTAAGGGATCCAAAAGGTCAAGACTCTTGTAACAACCTCTCACGGACTATTAGTCTTTATATCCAACAAGATATCGCTAGACCTGACAATGCCCATACCAATAAATCTATTTAATACTAATATTGTACTAGCAAAACTGTGTATTTCTGTTGAAATCTGGTATGGAGTTAGAAAAATTACAATAAGGATTGTTTATTACGAAGAGATGTACATTTGTCTGGAAAATAACAAATGAAATTTAGTATCTAAATAAATATAATTTTCCTATTTAGGATTAGTTCTTATTGCAGAGTACGGTTCCCACACGATACACAATATTATGTTGTTAAAAAGGTCTTTAAGCCTTATAATTGTAAATGAAAGAGGTCGCCTGTTATATAATATTACAAATAATAAGTTTAACAGGGGCTACGAAAAACTATAATCTATCACACACTACAATTTGGGTTAAAAACCTCATTACCAGACCTACTAAAGTATTTATTAAAAAAAAATCACAGACTTCAACAATAAACAAAATAGTATTTAATCTATGATTATTGTGTCATGTGAAAATATTGTAGTGTGCCTAGTGTTTTATTTATTAAAAATATGCAAGATTTAAGTATGATATAGAAGAATATTGATATTCCACGCTCCTCCTCCATATCAACTATAACTGGGAGAAATTTCATGCTTTTATATCTACGCGTCTTCCGTAGAAAGGGGTACAAAGTTTTCCACTCGCGGATTAATGTATAGATGATTATTTCTGTGAGTATGTATGTCACTAAATTCCTCCTCGACGGGATTGATGACTTCAAGGGAACTAACAGTGGACATTTACAAATCAGGCCAGCAAGACAACGTCTCACGGGTCCGCTATCATAAAATTAAAGAGCGACTCAATATGAAAAAGATAGTGCACGTAATATTCGAACTAAACATTACTTTTCTCCATTTCAGAAGACATTTCTTCACAATGTTGTCTGGATCTACATAACAAGGCAACATTTAAAAGACAAGCGTTCAATGATTGTAAAAAGTTATAGATAAGTATATCATTATAGATGTGGGTTTTATTGAAAAATTTTAAATATCTTCGCTATATTTTAATGCGAAAACCACTAAGTTATATTTAAATTTACATAAAACCAAATCCGTAAACTCTAAATTATATGCGTAATTAACGAAAACGATTCCGGACCAAATTAATAAAGGGACAGCTGTTAAATTTTAATTTCAAAGTATTGAGTTTTAGCACGTCGTAATTTCAGTTTTATTAATGTAGATAAGAATTGTTTGTATGTCTTACAATTAAGTTATAAAATGGAGATGCGACGACAACATATGGGGTGAAATCTTACAATAATACTTATTATTATTTTATCTTCTACCAACCGAGCCCATACCATTAATACCTTCTATACAAGATCAGCCTTATCAGGAACCCCGCCATATCCTAGTCATTCGTACAGCTGTGATGTTATGTAACATGAAATTTTCAGCAGCGACTAAAATTTAAGATAAATCAATGCTTATTCCGTACGTTACTGTCGTAGAAATTGGTTAAGTCTTTCGCACTCATATCTGTGACATACATATACTGCAGTCATGTAAAGGGCATTTTTTTCAAACATAAAAATGTTCAAAGTATGTCTTTAGAGTGTGTAAAAGGAGCTTGGGAAATTACCATTGAACAATATCAGTAATAATATAAGTGTGTTTCTTTGTTTGCTTGAATGTCCATCCTCCACGCCCTAATGAAGCAACTCCTTCACGCCCTAATGAAGCATCTCCTTCACGCCCTAAAGAAGCATCTCCATCCGACTAAAAATGAGGAGTTACACATTTAGAATTGGACATAATGTTTCTAATTAAAATCGGCATTTTTAAGTGATAGAATAGGACTAGGGTTTGATGAGAAGTGTCATGTCGTGTCGCTTACGTGCTGTCTCGCTTTTATAATTGAGGAACGCAAACAAACTGAAGACAATTATGATGAACGAATATCTATGAGTAGTTAGGGCGTATTGACAAACGCACAGATTGCTGAGATAAACTGAGTTTTTTCTATCCTGCTGTAGTGAGAAACGCTCTCTCGGTCGTCATGCTTAGCCTGCAGAACCTAATAAATCTAAGTAATTTCCTCTTCGAATTTGACAGCGAACGATTCGGACGAATCGGACTATTCCGTGCAAGGAAGTGAGAGAGGTGCATGACATTTCATATATCAAATTATAAAATTAGTTTCCTTTGCCGCGTTTGGTTCTGATTCTGATAGCGTTAACCATAACGGCCTATGATAATATAACCCAGTCCTAGTAACGTTGTATGATGGGTGAAATTGAATGAGAGCCAGTTGATGGACGGTCATTTAGTCGAAATATGTCAATTCCAAGTAAGTCGTGATCTGTCGGCTGAGTTTGACATAACCTGACCAATTTACTTACGAATTACTTAAATCCACGATCAGTACCTGTTTTAGCTTCTCTATTTGTACAAACACTATAAAAGTTATAAGGAACAATATAGAATTCTTATTCATTTATATTGCATTCGCAATAATGGTAATATTGTTTTGTTAGGCCGTTATTCTCGTTTTATTTCTCCATGGAAGGAAAATTTTCCTTATAAAATATACAAGTACTTCTATCAGCTGTGCTTTCTTGTTTGTGCTATTCAAAAGTAAGCTTTATTTCAACTGAAATTAGGCCATCCTTTTCGTGATTTGCAAAATAATTGCTTGGCATAGCATTTAACACGTCCCTGGCGAATTGTCCTCGTTTATTGTCAAAAAATATCAGGAATAAAAAAGACGGCGTTACATGATGTTGTAATATAGTTATTATATTTTTAGATTTGAAAGTTTTTCTTTATTTTACTATGTTAAACTTTGTTTACATATTTAAGAGATGATGTTTCTACCTTGTCCTTTTGACTGGCATCAATAAAAATTGCTTATATAATTAATAGGCAATAAGCAACCGTCATAAAAGAAATAATCCTTATTTAGAGTACTTAAAACATATATAATGGGGAAAATCGAAAGGAAGCCAGTTGACGAACCTATGTGTATCGGTCGGAATATGTCAATTCCATGTAAGCCGTGATCTATCGGCTGAGTTTGACATGACCCGACCAAATTATTTAGATCCACGATCTATATCTGTTTCAACTTTGATTGTACAAATCACAATAAAAAGAATGACAATAACCCAATTTAGAACACCTTTCGAAATTGGTAGATTGGACGTAATGCATTGCCAATGTTTAAAATGCAGTTTCTTCGGTTCTTAACTCATGGTCCGCGAACCAACCAGTGGTCCCTGGAACCATCTCAGTCCGCGACCCGATGTTTCTGAGGCACCTGAAGGAACTTGAATGTATTGAACTGCAACACGTTAGTAACTTGAACGATACTTTTAATAAACCACCTGGGTCCGCGGCGTCAAAAAATTTTAGTCAAAACGTCCCTCAGGACTAAAAGATTAAGAATGGCTGGTTGGCTTTGAGCCTTGTCGAAGTTGTCAAAAGCCGTGCCCGCGCCGATTTCTCACTTTGTCTAAAGTCTGAATACTTTTCGTTATGTCATTTCTGCTTAGAGTTGTGCCATTAGATATATATGTAATTTACACACAGACAACGGAGTTTCATCGCAAATATATATGTAATATTTCAAGGCGCTTACGATAGTTAAAATAACATACACGTCTACCCAATACAAAAATATTCGAAAACCATTATTATAATCTCGTAGACATAAACACTAGAGCGAATTACGCGTAGGTGTTATAATATTATAACGTCGTTGAAGTTCTAACAACACGTAAAGCAACTTTTCGGGAGAGCGAAAGCGAAACAATTGATTGAATTTTGTATAAATCACCATACTAATAGATTTTTACAAAATTAAAAATTTGTACAAGATTTTGTTAACTGACACGTGTTCCAAGCCTGATTAACTTAAACGATGCGTTCTCTGATTGTCTGGAAAACGACATCAAAATGACGAAATAACCAAAAAGCTACTTAAGTGGTGTTAGAACTTCAACGACGTTAATTATAATTTTGATTTCAGAACGATGAATCTCGCAGAGATTATAATCTCCGCGAGATTTTCCCAACATTTTCGACTAAACCGTTTTAATTATTATTCCGGTCAATTGATATGCATATTCCGCTCAACCGGTGATGGAGATATCCGACACTCGGTAATTCCCAGAATTGACAGCTGAAATATACGATGAGACTATTTTAGTTTCACCAATTTTCAATTAATCTATAACGGAGGTTACACGCTCAATCTCGCATCCGTTTATTCCGACAGCCTAAGACTGACGCTAGAGTGATATCCGAAAAGTCCATTTAAAATGATCAGTCCAGTAAAAACGTATAAATTTGTATTACAAAAAGAATACAATTTACGCATACATTCGCATGCAACATGCAAAAATAGCACCAAATCGTCTCTAAGTCCCTATTACATAATATTTGAATATTTCATCTGTATCTGTACCATTTAACTGTACCTAGTACGACGTGCACTATACTTAATACGCCTTGGTAATATATCCGCCAGAGGTCTGCTTAGGATTTTTTGCCTTCTTAAAATATAATAGTATAGGATCCCGCTATATAAAGAGCTACGGTTTCTATTAAGTATCAATTGGAGTACCTGTCGCAGTTTTGAATTTACTAACACAGTTCGTAATAATATCGTATCGATTAACCTGTCTACACTAGAGTTCTGACAGAAAAACAATAGTCAACCAAACGTCTGCCGGCCTCATATTTTCGATTAGAATAGAATTTATCCAAGCCAGTGTAATAAAAAGTTGTTAATTAGTCATATTATTCTGGACTAAAAATTTACAGACATTCCAGTTTCAATATTGACATATTTAATTTGAAAAATGGATTCCATTCATTAAGCAGCTCGTTGAAGTTCGTTGTATAGCAGGATCTTAGACTATATATTTGTTTTATTTTTAATTAAATTTTAGGTTATACGAATGCGCCTTTTCTACGTTACCCTAAGGTTGGCTGTTATAGAATTCCACGAGGCATCAAGCCCGCCTTTGTATACTATTGCATAAAGTGTTATAAATAAATAAATGAATATTCTTCTTAGATGGTACATTCGCGCAGCCCGTCTATGTAAGCTTAGGGCTTCATCATACTGGCAACTTGCGAGAAAATTCGTAGCTCACAAACGTCTTAGATAATAAGGATGATTTTATAAACCGAGAGCTGGTAACAATTTTTAAGTAGGTGTTTAAGGCAAGCTGAAACCTGAACCTTGTACGATGTACCTCTCCTGTTATACCCCAATACGGAACTGCAGACCTGGTGAGATGCGGGGTTAAAAAAACTAAAGAAAAAAAAGCAATTTAATTGTTTAGTGATGAAAAATCTTCTATTAAAATTTCAAGTTGCCATGAATATATTTTTTATAGTTTGTTTAAATCAATGAAATTTAAATTATTTTATTATTTTTTTTTTGGTTTGGCAAACTATATTTGCACGCGCCTGGCAATGTTAAAAAGCCCTCTCAACCATCTGGCTTATAATTTTTTCTATTCATTAATAATTTAGATAAAATGTAGGGTAGCCCCCGCTTGTCATTAGCCAGGTTTGCAGTGTCGTATTGGGGTATAAATAGGAGAGTTATATGACAAGTTTTCAGCTTGCCTCAAATACCTACTCAAAATTTGCTATCAGCTCTAAGATTATTAGTTTTACGCCAACCGCACGTGAACAGTCGGCGCTGATTGCCCAATGAAATTCTGGGAAGCGTCTTTGAATGACGCGTAGCGGTCTACGCTAATAATTCATACTTTTCGCTGTCGGTCCTAAAGGTTAGCGAGCGGTCGACCTCCCGGAAATCGCCGATAGATGCACCAGCATTCAGCCTATAGTAAGTACTTACAGTTAAGTCCGATATCGTGGTAGGTGAGTATAGCTGGCTTGGAGCGATCACCCTGGACGACCACGCTGACTTCGCCGCGGTCCGTGCGGACCCTCTCCTCCAAGATGGCGTCGCTGAACCGCCGAGAGCTCGGCAGCTGGAGCTGGATGTTTTTCAACTCGATGTCGTCCATGCTGTCAAGAGACAATTTGCTGTTGAAAATATATGGCGTTAGTAGGGACTTGTGTATTTTGGAGAAATGTTTGCTTTGGGACAGTTCACGTGTTGATGTGACCTAAGAGTCATAAGTAAACATCTGCTGCTGAAATATTACAGCACCAATGGTAATACACCTAGAACAATCTCAGCCAAAGGCGCAATGTAACTTAGCCAGACATTATTTTTATATTTTTAACCATGTTTCATCTGTTTCGAAGATTTCCTCCTTTAAGGCACATAGGCACTTTTTTATATCCCTCTTAAAGCCGCGGTGCACAAATTGGAGTACTAATTCAGGGCACCAACTATCAATTAAAATTTGTCCTAAAGAAATTTTTTGTCCTTTGAAGTCTAATGTTTAGTGTTTCTTTGCTATTAACCGTCGTTAATAATTCTTAGACTGTAACTTTAAACATGTGACCTAAGAATAGGGTTTACCCTTATATTGGTTAAGTATAAAAACCCCAATTAACCTTTTCACCAACGCCTATTTGTAACCTTACTCTTTCTTAGCAGAGGGACTTGCGTGATGTTTAATAATATTTCAGGTATTTAAAGAGGTGCGTCTCCTTAGTACCGCACGACCGTAACGTGTTTAGCATTGTGATCTCTTTAACTGTGACTAGTGATCCAATCCAAAACTAGATTCCCAGTGGAATAATGTAAACGGGTTATGAAATGCACTGAAATTATAAAAGCACTGGATCGGAAGTTGATTGACGTGCATTAAAAAAACCTGTCATTAGGAAGCGGTTTTTTCAACAGGATTTGGTCCACAATACATTCCCACCACTGCATCTCCTGTGTCGCCAGGATCGACAGCGGTATCCAACCACGAAAAACCTTTGATATGATCTCAGGGAGCCCGAGGTATTTGCTAAAGCTGCCTTGGGACCCGCAACGAAATTAATCATAGGAGGAGTAGAAAGTACTAAAATTCCCTCCCCAAAAATGAAAGTAAAAGAACTAAAGGGAAAGAAAAAGGTTTTTTTGGTACCCACAAGTTAAAGTATACTTAAATCCAGCGAGTATAACTGTTACTCTACTTGCGATTGCACGTCAAAAGGAATTTATCTCGCTTTTCTATCGAGTTCAAGCAGGTTTAATTGAGTTAAAGCTAGGAGAGTAATTCGACGGAGCAAATGGAGAGGCTATTAAGTAAAGAAGTTTGGTTCCCATCACGACTATTTTGTACCGAGTGAAATAAATCAACTTTTTAAACGTTTATAAGACTCAACGTGCGTCGTCTTTTTTTTTAATAATAATAAGTAATTATTATACTTCAATATGGTGAAACAGAAAATCTCCTTAGGATTGTTGTATTACAGAGGCTCGTAAAATTAGTATGACTCACTGATTTTGAATTTTGAAATTTGCCACAAATAACCGTCTACACGTTTACGTATACTACGTACTGCATATGCGGTAAACCGATTTCAAATTGGGTAAGAGATAGTCTTCTTCTCCCATGTTATATATTTTCAAGTCTATCTGAACTATCATCGCTATTACGCTTTACGCAATATTACGCTTTGAGAGATAGCTTCGAAAAGCATTTACTCATCGAGAAAATAACTTTAACGAGTACTTCTTAAGAATGCATAAATTTTTCAGTTTCCCATTATAACATTTCTCCATAATCGACAATACTCAAAGTACTCGTATGCAATTTCAGATTGGAAAAAGATTCTTTTGATGTCCACGGTCGAAATCTCTCGACCAGTTTCGTTATACAATTCACTAACGTTCCGAAAGGAATATTCGATTGTAAATAATAAATAAGCTTCAAGTATTATTCAAGTGTACGTTGTCTTTCAAAACAAAAGATTTATGAAATAACTAACTTTTCTCCGCGGCTTTGCTTGCGTGGAACTAGGACATGCTCCCATTGTAATCGGAATAAAAAGTATCCTCTTATTTTTATCTGCTAAGTGCTATCCCTATATGAGTTTTCACGAAGATGCCCCGTACTTTCGGCTTTATCTCAGACGAACATACCATTCCCAACAAACAAACTCTCATCTATTATATTAGAGGAACTACAACAGACTTTCGTCTGTCATTCGACTTATAAAAGCGATGAGGAACGTGTAGAAGGGGTTAATCATCTACGATTTCCAGGAAGCGGACAATCGTACAGCTCAATCATGGTTGTTGTAGTAAGTAGTAGTTTAATAGTTTATAATTGTTTTTTTTTTGTAATTTGATGTTTCATGGGGGTGGCATAGTCGGTCACCGACAAATCCCCTTAAATAAATAGAAGGAAAAAAAAAGAAAAAAAAACTTAGCAGAGTCTTGGAAATTGTTAGTTTTGACGTAGTGTCTTGTCGTACGCTTAGAGCTGTCAAAGCCGTACCCCCGCCGATTTTTCGCATTGTTTGAAGTCGGCATACTCTACGTCATGTCTATACGGAGGACAAACAAACAAACACTTAACGCATTAATATTATTAGTATAACTTACAATATTATTTATTATGTGGTGGTTAAAATTGAAATGAATGATACTGATGTGGAATGAAAATTGATTTTAGAACAACAGAGTTTCCGACTTCCGTGATCATTAGTTAAATGTCATACCCCTCACATCGTTTGTGTAATAGTATAGCGTCGTTAGTGTATGTTTCGGATTAATTTTCACCATAACGAGGCGGAGGACATAACCGAGTTTGGAGACCGTAGTTTGATCGATTATGACCCTTGTATCGACGTCCCAAAGGTCCTGCCTGAGGTAGAGTAACTTTGAACGTTATTAAGGGACGTTAACGGCCCCCCGACGATAACGTAGAGCCTCACAATATAAAAGACATACAGTAGAATGTCTTTATAGACCGACCTAATTGAGCACGCAAATATTTGAGTTAAAATAGGGTCTTAATTAACATAGCTACATACGCCACGGACCACGGTAAAATATTTGTGAGAAATCATATTTTACTATGGAACTCCGTGTCGCTTCTCTGCAACAAGACAAGAGTCCTAGTAGTTAGTAAACTTAAATAAATAAATGATTTAAGAAAAGTCCCGAGCAAAGGCGCTTTCTTTATCATTCCTTCCGATAATGAAAACGTTTTGGCTGGAGGCTAAAATCTTCAAGCCTACAAAACGTGTCTCGTGACACATCTGAAATTACTGTGTGTCAAATATACTGTGCTGTAATACAATTTTGATAGTCCAACAATATCGGGTGGATAGCTGGGCGACGAAATTTATAATGATTGTGTTCGACTGGGCAATATTGCCACATCTGTAAACATGCATTGTTCGACGAAATTGGGGTTTTGTCCGGCAAGATTTGCGATGGATAAGTTACGTTATAGGATCCTAATCGCACAAGTTGGCAGAGTTATCGTAATATAATTACCGTTACTGTGCGGCCCATAGAAGAAATTATATAGAGGGAGCCTTATGATAAAGTAAAAAGAAGAATATAGTGTACTGTTATGTCCGACGTCTTAGGACATAAAATTGAAGTTCGACTGCTTATTTCATGTGATATATGTTAATAAAAGTGTTTAGTGAATGTTTTATGCAAAATATAGTTGTGTTTTGTTGTTCTGCTACGTAATCTATACGTATAATAAAACCAGTGGCGTAACTACATGGTGGCAAGCCGGCAAAATGCCCCCACGGGCCCCCAGCCGGTAGGGGTACCCGATCAGCCCCCCTAGACAAGTGGCAAGCGATTATTTTTACGATAATTGCTTAGCGTATTTTTGTATGTGCCGACATAGTGAAACGAAAACGAATTTGCCACGGGCCTCGAACGGTATAGTTACGCCACTGAATAAAACAGTAAAATTGGCGTATTTGTACAATTCTTATTTTTACAAACTAATCAATTTCCCAACATTGATTATGAACAGTTATGGAATACAAATCGACAAAAAAGTTATATGTCTGTTTATCTGTTCGCGCTAATATCCGGAACTACTGAATGGACTCGAATAAATTGGCCGGCTAACGCGGTATCCCTTAACAGTGCGGCCGAACTCATCATCACCACTTCCTAATATGTGTCGGATAGGCTATCCGCAAGTTATTTGATAGATCCTCGATACTTCGTCTGTTTTTATCAGTTATCTCTCAATCTCTTAAGATTTTTGACAGATAATCTACGGGACTAGTGTCGTAATATTCGTTTAACATGTGTGGATAAGTTAGGGCTTTTTTTTTAAATACTGTCTCTTTGACATGGTCAAGGCTCGTTTTATCCTGCCGTACAATAATGAATACAATACTCTGGATAAGTTAGGACTGGGCTCTAGAGCACACGGAGACATTTAACGTTTGTTTCTCGCATTTGTAATGCGCACTGCGGCGATGCAAACGCGCGGTTGTGGCGATGCAAACGCACGTCGGCCAAAATATTATAATGTTCTCACAAAGCGGTCCGTTAAAGACAAAAGGACATTTAAATATTATTGGACCCTCGTCTGATCCTTTTTAGACCCATCCGGTATGGTCCGGCTTGTCGTTTGTTTATTTATTCATTTGTATCTGTTAATTTATTTAAGAGTTGTACATTTGGTGGGTTATTTCTGGCGTGTGTTAATGGTCGAAAGAAATGTTTCGGTTCGGTCGTTCTTTGTACAGTCATTTAACGATTACAGCTGGTATACAGATATGGAGATGAAATGAAAATAGTTTTTGCGGTGAAGTTTCATAAATTATATATTAATGCTAAATAATTTTGGATGGATTCCGTTCCGTTAATTATCCCTTGATAAAAGTATCTTATCTTTCCCCGGGACTAATCTATGTGGTGAAACTTTTCATTCCAAATTTTCAGCTAAATTGGTTAAGTGATGTGGGCGTGAACAGATAATGAACAGTTTAGCATTTATAATACTGGCGAAAAAGCGTAGCCTTATGCGAGCTCGCGGGGTTCTTAAAATGCTGTAACATTAGCTTTTCTAAAGTATTATGTGATTGAAAAGTTTTTTTGGTAAATTTTTGGGTACATTTGGGTACTCAGTTCGTTTAGCTTAAATTTTCAATCACACATCTTTGCTTGTAGATGGCGTTAGTAGTACATTATTCTTTATTATTATCGATAGTATTATAAGTATATAATTTTTAAACACATACACTTTACAACCGTAAAGTGCACCACCAACATCTACGGGGAGTGGGCTACCTTCGCTCGCGTTATTAGTTGGGAAGTATGGATGGTAGAAGTATATTACGTTTTGGTTGTATTGTGGTGGGCGCTGGTCACACTGGGTAACCGGTGGCCGAGTGCCAAGCTCTGAAATGTTATCGACGGACGGACAGAATGTCCACTGTTATATTTAGTGACATGATCTGACATAATACGATTAACGCCGAGCGGCGATAAGCGTTATGTTGTGGTCGGTATTGATATAGCGCCTTTATGAGGATAGTTTTTTTTTTTTAATTTGAAGTCCTATATTAATGGGTTTTTTAATTTTTATTGGTAAGAGTCCCTTGTTAGAGCCCACAACTTGTTAAATTTTTTTTTTCGATACAACTTTTCCGTCTCCCAAAGATCTTGCCTTTAATACGAATTGGGTAACAGACGGACAGATTTATCATTATAATAATTTTAACGTCAATTGTAACTTGCATAATACTATACTGTAACGAGATACTTAATATGGTGTGAATTTCTCTTCAACATGTTTTGTATGTTAAAAAATAATATTCTGAAATATATGTATGTACAAACGTGTAGGCGGAACGTCAGATAAACGCCAATATGTAATACCGTCTTAACCCACAAGTCACACGTTTTGAGAAAAACGATTCTAAATATTTAAATACTCTATGTCAGATCGGGAGCCCTCACATGTTTCCAAATATTTTGTTAAACGAAATATTTTATGGCACCTAACACTTTTTTGAAACAGGTTCCTTATTAAGAAGAGATTCCAGCTAGGTGCATAACTCGGTTTTCGATTTTTGTGGGTTAACAGGGTATTGCTTATTGGCGTCCAGATAATAAGCGCGTATGTCGATAACACGTGTCGGGTGTCGGAGGACGGGTCGGGACGGATCGGGACGGGTGTCAAAGCCATAAACATTTGCATGATAATGTTATGTAACGCCAAATTGTATTACAGTGTCAGTATTTTAGATAATTGACGCCATTTTAAATGATGAGCGTTCAAAGCTTAGGTGTACATTAAACCTTTCAGTTTGTGATAGAGACAGGCTTCGGTACGGCTCGACAGGAGAAATGCCAGGGCTCATAGAAAACTGATGTGAAACAGCGTTGCGCTTTTTCGTCCAGTGTGTGAGCTTATCGGAGGCCATTCTTCTATTTTATTTATTTTTATTTTATTTTTAATTTTTTTGTCGCTTAGTCCATTTATCGAGGAAGGCTTATAGGCTATATGCACACTACGACCAATAGGAGACGAGCAGTAATCTTTAAAAAATTGTAAAAACGGGAAAATTTATAAAATTTCACGCGTACGTATTCGCGAGCAAAAGCTAGTTAAAGTACAGACGAGTAAAACTTTAGCACACAACAATTGAAGACATAAGTGGAAGAAGCGGACATCTAACATTTTGCAACCTTCGAGTATATTCTATTTTGTCCCATAAAATTTTGAAAATCTTGTATCTTACCTATTTTATTATACAGCTAGTGTATCTAGCTACACATCAAACCCACATTTTTTATTTCAATTAATATGTATAGATAAATTTTCGGGTCCAAAGCATCTGTTAACGCAAAAATCCGGGAGTTTTTAAAATGTTAGTTATCTGCTTCTTTCACTTCAATTACTCGGAATGTATTTAAATACAAGCTACGCCAACATTTCCCTAACGTTTCGTCTGTTTGTACGAGCTTACAACTCAAAGAAAAAACCTCGGACAATAGGACCATCGAGTGTTGAGTGTTGACATAGAGAAACTAAATCTGTTCTCTAACAGAGATATAGTTACGTTTGTAAACTAAAAGTTGAGAGGACAGCTTTTCGGATGAATTGTCCTTAAAGAAGATAAATTTTATTTTCACCCTTCTTAAGTGTTGATTGTCTATAATAGATGGTACAAGCCAGAGATGGGCACAATTAGAATACTCGTTAATCTAATTATTAATCCTTTCCTAAAACTTGGCAGAACAATGTCTGTCCGAGTCAGCAACTGTAATAACTGTACAAAATTAAGGTATTTTTTTAAAACATTATAAGTTATTTCATGTATTTAGATTACTGAAGTAATCTGTTGAAATGTAATTAGATTAACGCGTAGTCTAATTGCTTACGAAATTAATTAATGGTTAATCTGTGGGTGCATAATTACCCATCAATCTGTTGACTTGCAATTAGATTAACAACTATAAAGTAATTATAATCACGTTAATTGTAATCTAAATACTTTTTGCCCCACACTGGTACAAGCCATTACAAATGAGTAAAGAAGTAGCCTAAAGTTTCGGGACTCTCGGGTCACCTGAGGGCTACAGGATACTCGAAACATCGGAAAGTGTAAGTGCCATTGAAATGCGCTCACATCTCTTCTGCTGGTTCGTTCTTGGGATTTTTTTAAATTTTTTGCTTGTACTACCAAGCACAGTAAAACAAAATTTGTTTTACTGCACTTGGTAGAATTTACTTAAGACATAAAGTCTCCCATTATAGTTAATCCTAACTCGGAAATGGTTCTTGAGTATACGACCAATAGTGGTTTTATCTAGGCGACGAAACGAAAACGGAATAAATATCCTTGTAAAAGTATCGAACGGAATTGTTCAAAATAATACGTTTAAACACTACAACTTTCATTTACAGTCCGTTTTATAAGGTCTTTATTCCGAATACGTAAGGATCATTTTTGCATAAACTAAAGGCTAACTATGAGTGAACGAAGTACAGAAGTCATCGCACCTCTCGAGTAGTAAAGCGCTTTACGCGCGCTTTTACTACAAAACTCGTTAACTCCTTTATAGTGCTGCGATTCGATTCAGCAACAAAATTTGACTCGATGGCACGAGATGGAAATGTATAATGTATTGTTGTTTATTACGGATAGTATAAAAGAAGAGAAGAATGGTTTATATAGAAACTCTTGTACAAATTCAAAAACTTGTTTTTGAGTTTTTTTTTGCTCTTAGTTTTCTTATCTGTAGTTTGTATGTATGTAGTAGTTTGTATGTACAAAGGGGAAAATTTAAAAGGGTTCTTGCGTAAATTGTAACTTGTAAGTATTTTGAAGGTATGCAGTGTTAATTTCCTAGTGTATGTAAAGTTTTGTACTCTGCATATCCAACAAAATTAAACCTACTAGCAAAATGTAAAAAACGAAATGTTTTCGACAAAAATATTTTTCCCACTCCGCCACGTGCATAAAGCTGGCACAGCTTTGTTACTGTCATTAGTAATATATACCGTAATATTAAACATAGTTTCCGACATAGTTACAAACCACAGAACAATAAAAAATTAGTCACAAACATACAGCATTTACACTGAAGTCCAAATACGTATTATTCCGACATTTTTACTTGAAAGGCTCCAAAGGAGGGTTTCGTTACATCAAAATGGCGGATTTCGAAGTCCAATTTTTTCCGAGTCGAGCAGGCTATCAAAATGAAGGGCTTTAAATAGCAGTTCTGAAAATTTACGTAACTTACTATTTTGATTTTAAGGTAAACAAAAAAAATGTTTTAACCCAGGCGGGTTTTTTGTTTTGGACATTTAATATAATATATAATCGTGATTCGTAACATGATTTTAGAATGTCAACTGTCGGCGAATGGCTCTAATCTTTATGAAAGTTATTGGTATGTCGATGTTGTGTTGGCAAATCCAGTCTATTTGTGAGTAAAGTGCTTGATAAGGTTTCCGGCGCGGTGGTCGCCGTCGCGGGCTGTTGGCACGCCGCCACCGGCGACCGACACCGCAATTTCTTTCCTCGGTTTTTCAGTGAATTACCATACCAACTCTTGCAACATAACTGCTCAATATTGGGCTACTTCCAAATGTTAGTGATTAGGGTACTAGATATACTAATAAAAATGTGCATGTGTTTATACAACATACAATCATGACTCTTTTATACACAACATAAAATCATGGAGTAATGGTTGTAAGCAACTTTTCTCGCGGTGACAAAAGATTGCGTAAGTGCAATCTTTTGATTAAAAAAACATTATAAACAGTCAAATTGAGAAAGCTTTTTCTATCTGGATGTTGTTTAAAAATAAACAAAACTTTTGTTTAATTTATTATAATTATTAGTTTTACCAATTTTTATGCTTCTCGTCACTCGTGTGACTTGACTGCTTTGAATGTACCACACTCTACAATTTTTTTGGGAGAGTCAAATTTAAGCAATTTTCCTAAATAGCACGGGTGGTGTGTAATTATCAGAGCCGGTGTTGCATGTGAAGCGGTAATGCGGGGGTTTTCCAGGTTTTCCGGTGACTCAACCGATACAACTTCCGCCCCGGCTGCGATGACAGAATATCTTGATTGTTTTTTCCATTTTTGTTGTATTTTACATTGCATAGTCATGGTGCAAATGTTGGTCGTGATTTAATAATTTTACTGAGAATTAAAATTCGGTTGCCTGGAATAAGTGTGTTACATTCGAGTGCTGTGATGGAAGATTCTACGTGAGGACACATAATACTTATAGACTAGAAGAAAGAAAGAAATTAACTTTATGTGGTAAAACAATTGATATACATTAAAAATAAAAAAAAAAGAATTTGAAGGAGTTCAAAAGATGTTAAAAAATATATACAAAATTCACTACTTTCTGACTACCTGAGCTTTAGATTTCTCACCAGCACCCAGTTGGACAGCTTACAAGTGATATCATAAACCAAATTTTTTTTGTTTTTGTTTTATGCTCTTCTATCGTCCTATAGGACGATCCGACGACAAAGGTCTTCTGCGGGGTCATATGACCCATCCGTTTCGTAGACCGGTCAGTAGTCTATTGAGTTAACTTTCTGATCCTCGCTGCCAGAGGCCGCGACACATAAAGAAACCAATAAAATGTAAATTTATGAGAAAAGCAATAGGTTTCATTCTTGAATGCCCTGCCCATGATGCCGCTGCTTTGTAGTGGTGTAGAGCAAAATGAAACCTGTAGATATCTTAAAGAAGCGTTTCATTCGAGTTACTGCGTGTTGCGTTCGCTGGCAGCCAGTATTGGAATTTTACTTTTATTGTTAACGAAACGAAAATTAATACTTTGTCATTTTATATGAAGGGTTTTTACCAACTTACGTCGAATAGAGTATACATTGCAGAAAATTTAAAAAAAAGGCCTTTTTTAATTCCAATTTTGCGATACCTAAGCAGTGTACTTCTCTGTGCATGTTAATCGTATGAATGTCTTATATCTAACAGTCGTAAACGATTGACCGTGAACACCTGTTAGTGCCAGTAGCTGGGCGATTAGACCAGTGATTAGACAGCGCTGGCACAAGTAGGTCACTTGTTGATGGACTGGTTTAGCGGGTAATGTGCACGTTAGATGGCTTAATGCCTTCGGATATAGCGGGTAGAAATCTGGGCAGTTTTATATTGAACAATAATGATTGTTTTATCTGCTACATGAACTTAGATATCACTTTATTCCTAATATATATTAAAAAACTTTTCTGAACTTCCACGAATATTTCAAGGCTAAAATCAACCAAATCGGATCAGACGTTTGTCCGTTGTCTGAAAATCGTGAATTTGTATGACGTACTTTATGGATAGTCTAGCATGTGTAATCGGAGACAGATTGCGGATCTGAGTAAATTGGTCGCGTTATGTCAAACTCAGCCGACAGATTACAACTCACATGGAATTGACTTATTCCGTCCAAATTACGTTCGTCCGTCACCTGGCTCTCTTTCGACTTCCCCCATGGTACATTGCTACACTCGCATAAAAGATAAAAGCGCGTTTAGAATTTACAAAATAGAAATTTCTTAGAAAGAGGTGCCTAGTCAATTTCTCTCTATTCTATATTTTCTTACTCGATATCGTGAAGATCTAACATGATTCCGGTTACTGGTACGCCACTGCATCAATGTTAATTAGCTTTTTGGGACAAACTAATCGATGGCAAGCGGCCATCTCTTTAACGAGCCTAACTAGATGCTCCACAAAAAGATATTACTCAATTTATAGCTGCTGACTGGAAATTCCATGTAATAAATCGTACGTACGTAATGATTGAGCTAAAGACTGAGGAGCTTGTAAGGATGGCTTGCCGAACGGTCGTAAAGTAGATTATTAACAGCAGTAGCTAAAGGCCCGCCCGTACCGCCAACGGAAATGTCCTCGTCGTACACTATATGTTATCTCATTGTAGACTTTACCACGCGAAAAATAAAGTCTAATTTGCTACAAAAGTTGACGGTGGAAACAACAGTTGAAAAGTAGACTCTATTTTCCGTGCAATAAAGTCGAAAACTAGAAATTAAACTGACGACGGCGACATTTCCGTAGACTATGCGCGGAGTCCAAGCTAGCTGCACCCCCTGAGATTAATGACTTAAGCCGAGGATTAGATTTAGCGCACTCTTAAGGTAAGTTAGCTGACGATGAACAACGTCAGCCAACTTCATATCAGAGTGGTGCAAGAACTAAGGAGTTTTTAACAGAATAATTATTTATTAGAATAAAGATCCCGTTTAATCCACTTGAGTCACATGAATACCATTTAGAGCCTGTTTCTGCAACCCCTGGTAAGTGCCGCATAGGATATCCGCAAATTAACGGACAGATGGAGAATCTGTCAATTAAGTTGCGGATAGCCAATGCGAAACTTATCATGAAGAATGAATAATTTGTACTTAGTGCATGTTTCACCGCTTTCTGATAAAGTTTCTGCTAGGCTATTCACAGCCTTTTTGACAGATTCTCTATACAACATCTGTCAAATAAAGTTGTGGATAGACTATCTGTAAGCGGTGAAATATAGTATTGTAGTTTTTAATATATTTTTGGAAAAGGTTTTCAGAAAATTTCCCTTGGCACAGTTCCTGTCCAAGCTGCAAATGTAGCTTACCACTAACTGTTGTTTTTGATTGCACAATAAAAAGTAACTCTGGCGTGAGGCTCAAGCGACGGAAACATCGTCTGTAACAAGCACATTACCGCACCAGCGTTGGAACCTGTGCTCGCGGTGCTAAATGATGCATAAAAATAAAGTGTTCTATACACATACTCTTTGGCGCACCGCCAAAAGCTTAAAAACAATGTTTCGCGTACATTCTGTTTATAGGTGAGATCTGTACCTCGATTCTACTGTTTTATGTGGCATTGAAGCGGGTGATTTGCGGGGAGGCCTATCGTTACTGTTAGACTGACTACAAGCTGAACATTTCATTCAGCATTCTCAGCCGGACCGGACCGTGGTTCGGCTTTCCCGACAATAGCCCCTTTTTCCAGCTTCATAATAATCTAATCTAGTAGGTCATTAACTGCTAACAAGCAAGAAAAAATTTTAGTACATGTCAAACGACCGTTTCAGACTTTGTATATAAATTTCATGAGACAGAGAATTTTTGTCCAGCATGTCGTTTTGACAACGAAGATTATGCATACTAAGGACCTGTTTCACCGCTTACTTATAAAGTTTCGTTAGGCTATCCATAACTTTTTTAACAGATTCTCCATACAACGTCTGTCAAATAAAGTTGTGGATAGACTATCGGCAAACGGCGACACAGGCCCCAAATGTATCATTAAAATAATAGAATCTGGGTACCCGCTGAGCGTGTTGTTCTTTAATTTCGCGCCCGTTTAAAATCGTCAAGTAATGTCGGAGGGTTGTTTTTATTTCATCGCCGCTGTACAGTTTTTCAGGCGATCGGCTTTTTCGATCGTTTTAAATTAATCTGTTATCCGCAGTATGGTAAGTGGCTTTCGTTGGGTTTAATTTTTGCTTTCATGTGCCTTTGTTTGCGTTTGATATGATTGAATAACAAAGTTATTTTAGTGCGAAGGTGTTTTTATGTTCTCAATTTACCTACTGATTTATACTAATAATATAAAGTTGAAGAGTTTGTTCGTTTGTTTGTTTTAAAGTACTAATCTCAGAAACTGGCCGGAATTGAAAAAATATTTTTGTGTTGGTTAGTCCATTTATCGAGGAAGGCTATAGACTATATAACATCGCGCTACGACAAATAAGAGCCGAGCAGTAATCAAAAATATTGTAAATGTAAATTGTAAAACTCGAATTATCGAGTTTTACAATTTACATTTACAATATTATAAAGTTTCAGGCGGACGTAGAGTGGGCAACAGCTAGTTTTGATTAATAATTCGAGTCTGTCTTGTCTCTCGTCAGTTATGTATTGCTCGAACACTTGGACGCTAGGCTAGCCAGTAACATTGGCAGCTTGAAGCTTCTAGTCCTTAAATAAACTTGACTTTTATTTACATTTAGGGGGCAAGTGAGCCGTCGCCCATGGACACTCGTAACATCCGAAGAGTCGCAAGTGCGCTGCCGGCCTTTATTTGGGAATAGGAAATGGGAACAGAGATAGAGGGGATTAGAGAAGTTGGGCCACCGGTAAAGTCACTCAACACTGAACGAAACACAGTACAACGCTGTTTCACGCCAGTTTCCTGTAAGGCCGTGGTATCACTCCGGCCTACTGTATACAATTTATACTGTTTCCCGTGCACAGTATATACTATACAGTATAATGTGTCAGTGTAGCCGGTATATGCTAATCGTGAGGAACACAGCCGTGTCTTATGCTAAGTTGCGAGGGTAACTGTACATTTTAAATGAGACGTATAAGTCTATTCACTGCCTAAGATTTGTTTGTCTTGAAATGGTAAGGTTTCCTTTGATTTCCGTGTGCGTTTAAAGTGTATTTCTGTTCTTGGAAATTGGTCTTGACTTTTTTATTAGTAAGTTATTTTTTTTTCAAGTTCATTCCACTATGCCAAATTTAAATCAAAAGTTTCGGAAACTTATCTATTCCTTGCCCCAGCAGTTTCAGAAACTATCTATTCCTTTAATTTTCTATCTATTTCTTATAAGATTCGTAGTATCTAAGTGGTAAAAGTTTTTTTGGTAGCTCGACTATTGATGATAGCAATAGCTCGGGTTACATTTGAAACACTTGTATTTTGTGTGTAAAGTATTTCCCCATGAAAAAAAAAGGTATCGTTATACTTTTAGCTTTGTGAAATACTGTTTTACATGTTATTGTCTATCGTTATAATATGATTCAAACACACTGTAACTAATATATTTATTAATTCAAATGAGCAATATCGTTACCATTGGAGGTTGTTTTATTAGAACAAAGGCCTTGGTGAACACATTTTGGGTGGACCCGTACGCCTTATAAGGATGGTCATTGTAATAACACAAGTAGTATATTATGTCTAACGATCGTATTAGTGTTTTAGTTGCACCCATTCTTATATCTCCTCTTCATAATCGCCGATCACACACGACGACACGCGAGCACGAGCGTATAGTGTGCATACTCGCCTCTGCTCGCCTTTCATCGCCTAGAATCGCCGTAGACAAAGTATTATGAACGATTGTGTGGATGCCTGTACGACGATGGTGCCGATTATAAACGATCACACGATCAACGATCATGGCACATAATAAAGTGCCTGCATTGCGCTTAAACATAGCTACTAATAATATAGCTGTAACTAATCTCATATTAACTTTAATGGCGGCACTCTGTTCAGTCGGCGTTTAATTATAACCTAACTTTAATGAAGGATTGTCTTAAGCTCTATCAAAGTTTAGTGTCTTTTTGTGCGGCCGTATGGGTATTGGGTACCTAGTCGTGTTAGTCTCGCTGTACACAAATAAAAATAAACACACTGTCCTGTTAACTCTAATTTTGACTGGTCAACCAATTTGGATTAACTTATGATAATAAAATCTCTGGTGCCTTCTGTTTTCTATCTGAAACGTTTTTTTTTTTTTGAAAAGCTTATTCAATGACTATCATAATAGATGATGTTTACTATGTATTTAAACATTAAGAAATACCTCGCCTGACATCACAACCTCACCCCTATTATCATGTTAACAATCTGTACCATGTCGATTTAGTTTGACCCCAAATTTAGTCGTTGATCCGTTAAATTAGATGTTAATATGGCCGTTTACTTTTAATGGTTGTGAGCCAACCGCCTTACTCGTATATTGATCTATTCGGTCAATATTTTGAACGTCTAATGAGCCATTTGGATCGTCTACTATCTTATACATTTAGTGTTTTGTTTTTATTTTGTTTAAAGGCAGTTTAAAGGTAGTGAAGACAGTGACGATTCTTTTGTTATCCTGCATGTATTATAGTTCTATTAAACAGGAAATAAGTACGATGACTTTTTTCGAAACACACCATATTCTGACCACGGTTAACTAAGTTTGACGTTGCACGCCAGTTGCCAGTTTGGCCTAGCGTTTCACCGAGTCTCAAGAGTAGAGCCAGTCAAAGCTGTGGGATACAATCAAGGGTAGAAACAGTTTTTGGCAAAACTATAGGGAACAGCCAAGAGTAGAGACTTAGAGACAGTTCCAGGCAAAGCTATAGGGTACAATCAAGAGAGATGGTTTCAGGATTAGCTATTAAGTCAACAACTTAAAGTAGACACTCAGCCAAAGCTATAGGGGACTATCAAGAGTAGATACAGTTTCAGGCGGAACTCTGTAGGGTAATCAAGACTAGAGACATTTTCAGGCAAATCTATAAATTACTAGCTGACCCGGCGAACTTCGTACCGCCTTAGCGTAGAAATGATGCACTACTTAAATTGTGTACCTGAGCTATCT
>JAOTAV010000146.1:0-10779 GCA_026546445.1 Cyclargus thomasi | reverse complement strand
TTTTTGTGTCATCTGCGTAGAGAAGGTGAGATGAATTTCTAAAACATTTTCGAATATCATTTACATATAAAATAAAATAAAATAAAAAGGTTAGAGAGAGAGTTAGAATACAATAATATAGCTAGACAATTTCCAAACCATCAACAATGGCTTGAAATGTCACCTGTTTCATGAGCGCAGCCAGCGGAGCCGCATCGGGGTCTGCGGGGTCGGCGGCGGCGGCGGGGGCGCGCGAGTCGGGCGCGTCGGGCTCGAGCGGTACGGTCTCGTCGAATTCGGCCAGGTCACCGGCGACCTCGGCACGCGCCGCCGCAGCCGCTGCCGCATCCGCCTCGTCTTCCGCCGCCGCCAGCGCGCTCTCCAGCGCGCCGCCCTCCCCCTCACCGCCGCTGCACTCGTCGCCGCCGCGGCTCTCCTCCGATCCGAAGAGCTCCTTTATGTTGACCTGCGAAACAAAAGATCATACTTATAGATCCGTCGCCGCTATCGTCGGTAGTCGGTCGCACTCGAAATGGTTAAAAGAGTACTCACGGCGCGTAGGTAGGAGGTAGTGAAATGGCCGTCGTCGATGGCGAGATGTCCGAGCGCGCGCTTCTGCTCCGCCTTACGCAGGATGTTCTCCTCAACAGTGGCGGCCGTGACGAGGCGGTACACGTGTACGTCGCGCGTCTGGCCGATCCTGTGGCAGCGGTCCTGCGCCTGCGCGTCCATGGTCGGGTTCCAGTCGGAGTCGTAGAATACGACGGAGTCAGCGCCCGTGAGGTTTAGGCCGACGCCGCCGCTCCGCGTGGACAGGATGAAGGCGAACACGCGCGGATCGGAGTTGAAACGCTCCACGAGCGGCTGACGGCGCTCGACACGCGTGGCACCGTCCAGCCGCAGGTAGGTGTGGCCGTGCATCGACAGGAATGCCTCGAGCACGTCGAGCACGCGCGTCATCTGCGTGAATATGAGCACGCGGTGTCCGCCGGCCTTGAGGCGACGCAGCAGCGGGTCAAGCGTCTGGAGCTTGCCGCAGTCGTACTGCAGCAGGCGCGGGTGTGGGAACGCGACGGCGGCGCGCGCGGCGGGGGCGTGCAGCAGGGCGAGCAGGGCGCGCGCTGGGCGCTCGGCCGCCTGCTCGGCGTCGCGTGCCGCTCGCCGCCAGCCCCGCGCCGCGCTCCCCGCACCCACGCACAGCTCCGCCGCGCCCGCGCGACACGTCACCCAACATATCACGAACCTGGAATCGGAAGATCCGTATGAGAATAACTGATGTTAAGGATTATTTATTTATTTTATTTTCTTAGGTAAACTTACAGCTACATAAAATTCTCTATAACTAAGATTAATATAAAACTAGAAGTCAATAACTAAGTTTCGACTAATAAACATAAAAAATTGTTAAAGCTATGGATCAATATAGTAGGACGAAATAATAACATGGTCATGAAAAACATAGCGTTACACTAAAATAGATCACCGCGATTTTATAAATAATTAAAAGATAGCATGTAGAGTATATATAGTAGATGTTGCAATGATCTGATTTATTTTTCATTTTTATCAATAATACTTATGTTATATTTAATGTAATATAAAAGAGTTTCGACGGTGAAAGGTGTTATAAGGCGGGACATAAAGTGGCACGAAGTTGCGAAAATATCGGATTGAGATGTTAAAATTATATTGGCTTAACAATTCTGGTACATCGACAATGTTATTAATAATTTTAATATAGTATACCGGAATCGGAAGCACTTCTGCGGTAGTGCAGTGGTAAAAAATGAATTTTTTTGCACCTCGCCTCATAATCTATAAGATTGAGACCACATTTAAATTGAAGATACCTTAGAAAGCTCTTTTAAATCGATTTAAGTCTTAGTATATTATTAATGTATTGAGGATTCCAAATTTTTGAACAGTGTTCTAAAACACACATATTAGGACACATAAGAACAGCATAACACTTTAATAGTTTTGACGTTCTTGAAATTTTTGCTTAATCTTATGATGAACCCTACAACTTTAGACGCTTTGTCGACAGCATAATCAATGTTTTTATAGAAAATTTACTTTGTGTCGACAATTAATCCCAGATCTTTCATCAAGCTCTTCTGTAGTAATTCTTTGTTATTCATATTTACAATTAATCAATAGATTTACGGGTGAAGTTTAGTGCAAAACATTATGATACATTTAAATCTAATTTATTGATTGCTATACTAACTCAGTCTACAAAGATTCTCTTGCATAAGCCAACAGTCTTTAAGGGATAAAATATGTGTAAGCTTTGTGTTTTATTATTTTCGTAATATCTCATCATCTGCAACAAGCAGATATGTCATTTAGGATTATAGAAAACAGTAAAGGACCCAAAAGAGATCCTTGAGGGACACCAGAGGGAACTGGCATCCAGGACATATTACCATTGCGGGTCGCAGTAGCTTGCGACCTATTACTAATGTAAGACGAAAACAATTGGAATAGGTTCCCATGTATACCTGCGGAGGAAAGTTTCCTTAATAGGATCGAGTGCTCGATTCGGTCAAATGCCTTGCTAAACTCTGTAAATAGAGCAGTGACGTGGACGCCCGCATCCATAAATGAACTAACATAGTCGTATGCAACAAGAAGATTTGAAGTAGTAGATGGACCTTTTAAAAAATTATTTTGATCTGGAGTAAGCCAGCATGGATTGACCTTTATGTCTACTATTGTGTTATGATTTTCTTTATTACTTTCAAAAAAGTTTGGACCTTTTAAATTAATTTCGAAGGTTATAAACGATATAAACTCTCTCTGGGGGGTTATTATGACCCTTAATTTCCAGGCAGTTTACGCCTAAACTTTGATAGGTTTTGGTATTATGAGCCCTAATTGCCAGCTAGCCAGCAGTCACGTGGCACTTAACTGTCATCTGCATTGACACTTTGAGGGTATTTTCGTATTGCGACAAAACCATGTGACATCAGCTGGCTTGCTTGTCAAAAACTGTTGAATATTCACTTCATCTTCCATTCACTTTACGCGAACTAATTTTTTACACATCAAATATGAATGAAATATACTTTATGGTGCTGCTCACAGTTTCACACATGTAAAATTTAAGAGCCTAATATAAAATATATAGCAGCATAAAATATAAAAGCAGAGCATAATTGACCTCATAATAACTTAATAAAGAGTAACCTGTCAATAACGTCATGAAGCTCGTGTAAGAGGCCAGAGAGATCACGGGGTGGTAGCGGCGGCGGCCCGACACTGGCAGCCGCACGTAGGTCCGCACCGTACAGCGGCAGGCGCCAGCAGCGCCGTTCGTTAATTACAGCTAAGTTCCGCAGGCTAGCGGCACGGTGTGCAGCCAGCCGGCGAGCCGCCGCCGATGCGGGCGGATCGGTGGAGACTGCCCGGGGGGGCGGCGCGGGCGCAGGCGGGGGCGCGGCTAGCTTCGGCGGGGGTGCGGGGGGCGCCCGCGTGGACGGCGGCGCGCGCGGTACGAGCCGAAGATGGAGGCGCAGGGCGGCGGGCGGGGGCCGCGGGGGCTCGGGCGGGGGTACCTCCTCCACGAGGCGGCGGGGAGGGGCAAGATGTCGCGCACGGTGGGCGGCGAACGCGTGCACGTGAGCCGCCTCCAGCGTGGCCAGATCACCACCGAGGCGCGCCGCAGCGGCGCGGCGGGCGTGCACGCCGGTATCGAGCGCGAGAGCGGGTACGGCCAGCCGCAGCGCCACCATCGTCAGCGGCGACGACACCGGCCTTGGCTCGAACAGATCGGGGTGGTTGCACACCTTCCGCAGCTGCATCAGCACGTTGATCACGCTCAGCAAGTTTCCCGACGCTAGACTCTCCTTTGTCCTGTAAAGGCGATCGTTTATTCAGGAGGTCGTTTATTCGAATCGGTTGCAGTGCAACACTTACGTAAAAAAAATAAATAGAAAATTTCAGTTTCAATCAACTCTCGTCAATATGTATCAGTACCGTCGAATCGTAATCGAAATCATGAATAGCATACGTGATGATACTTTAGTTTTAATCTGGTTCTATATTCACGCCGCAACTAAAATATCGGAGACTCACTTGGCGCGTGACATGAAGTCGTCGTAGAGGAACCGCTGTCGCTTGGCGAGGCGGCACATGAGTACGTGCTCGTATTTACGCGGCATCTGTCGCTCGACGTCACGCTTGAGGCGTCGCAACAGGAAGGGTCGCAGCACCTCGTGCAGGCGGCGCACGAGCGCATCACCCGCCCCGCCTCCACCCCCGCCGCCCTCCGCGCCCGCCAGCCCCGCGACCGGCGCGAACCACTCGCGGAACTCGGAGTGCGAGGCGAACACGGCCGGCATCAGAAAGTGCATCAGCGACCACAGCTCCAGCAGGCTGTTCTGAAGCGGCGTGCCCGTCAGCAGTAGCCGCCTGAACCGAACAATACATAATTGAACTTTTAGATTTTTTTGAGACAGCTTAATCGCGTAGCAAATCGACTCCGTACGAAGGGTGTTAGCGTTAAATACCCTCTTAGTCCTCCTCTAGAGGAATAATTTTGTAGTGTATGGAAAAATAAAAAAACATACAAGCCTACATCTCGAGCATATAAATAAACTCAAAATTTTTATTACATGTGAGGCTTCAAAAGGTGGTCATTAACGCCATTTGTAATATGAATTCTCACCAAGTACTCAACATTTTCTTGAACTTATTCTTTCAAGAAAAAAGAACACAGAAGATGTTCAGATCGATAAGAGTAAACAATAGCGGTCTCCATACTGGATCGTAACTCACCTCTCGGTCTGAAAATTCAACAGCATCTGCCAACGCTGCGACTTAAAATTCTTTATGTTCTGCGCTTCGTCGAGGATGAGGTATTTCCAACGTTTCCGTCGGAAGCTCTGATGGTCCTGAACGACCAGCTTGTAGGAGGTGATGCAGACATGGAAGGCGTTGGCCTTAGTCCAGCCGACGCGCTTGAGACGGCGCTCGCGGATGGTGCCGTAGTACGTGAGCAGCTTTAGCGCCGGGCACCACTTCTTGAACTCGACTTCCCAGTTAAGCACGACGGAGGTCGGCGCCACTACCAGGTGCGGTCCCCAGTCACGGCGCTCGGCCAGGTGCGCCAAAAGGGCGATAGTCTGGATGGTCTTGCCCAGCCCCATCTCGTCGGCGAGAATGCCGTTAAGGCCGCGCGCGTGCATAGTGGCCAGCCAGTGTAACCCCACGTGCTGATACTCCCGCAACGAGTGCCGCAATAGCGCCGGCACCGGAGTGCCCACCGCCGTCTCCGACAGCGTCGTGCCAGTCGGCTGCAGCGTGGCCGCCAGCGACGCCGCCGCCTCCACGCGCCGCTCGCCGCCCTCCCCGTCCCCCGCCGCCTCCTCCACTAGCGCCTCGAGCCGCTCGGACGCCGTAGACGCCGAGTCGGAATCGGCCGACTGGCTGTCCGGGTCCGGGTCGTCGTCGTCGTCGTCTCCGGTAGTGGAGCCGGTGGTGGCGTGCGAGGCGGGCGAAGTGGGCGCGGGCGGCGCGGCCGAGTAGCGGCGGACGAGCTCGGCGATGTCGAGGTCGGCCTCTCTCGTGAGTGCCTCGAGCTCCTCGGCGGTGTCCTCGGGGCGCTCGGCGCGCTCCTGCTCGGCGATGGTGTCCTCGTCGTCAGCAGAGTCGTCAGCGGCGTCGTAGTCGGAGGGCGGGGGGGAGTGCGCGGGCACGTAGCCGGGTGGTAGTAGGTCGCCGAGGTCGAGACGGGACTCGCGGCGGAGCGCCTCCACCTCGGCAGCGTGGTCGTCGTCGGCGTCGCGCTCGGCGGCGGCGATAGTTTCCTCGTCGTCGTCGGAGTCATCGCGCGGCTGGAACTCGTCGTCGGAGGCAGCGGCGGCGGTTACGACGGCGGGGGGCGCGGGCGTGGCGAGGTTGGCGGCGAGCTGCCGGGAGTACTTTTCAGTCCGGTCCACGATGTAGCTTAGTTGTTCGTCGAGGGCTTCCTTTCTTGCGCGTTCGACCCTTCTCACGCGTTTCCATTCCACAAGCTAGAAAAACGAAAAACAAAGTTTAGCTTCGTGACCTGTAGCAAATAAGGCTCTACACACATCGACGCGGGCAAGCTCATATTCACAGTCAAAATTGATTTGCATAATAAAACTTTTGTTTTATTGGCGTTTCTGTACACATGCGAGTCGAGTTTACTATTGAGATATAAAAAAAACAATTATAATTTGTGATTTTGTTTGTTTTCCAAACAATAAAATTACCTTCTCAACATTCGACCAGAACTGTCTAACTTCTTTAGCCACGAACGCCGCAGTCTTCTTGAGTTGCAACTCCTGCGCTTTTTCCGCTTTCTGTGCTGCTGCAGCCTTGTCTTGAAAATATTTTTGAACGGCTCGTGCACACTACAAGTATGTAAATTTTAATTAGGTTATTGATTTATCATAAAAATATTAGTAACTTCACTAGTAAAAATCTGTTTACGTTATGTATACCTTTTTCGCAGCTTGTTTTTTCCACTTGCGTTCGTGGGCGAAATCTTGCGCTAACCATGCCATCTCCTCGAGCAGGTAGTCCCAGTGCGTCTTGGGGCGGGGCGGCTCGAGGACGCGCGGCAGGCGGCGCTCTGCCCACAAGCCGGCGCGCGCGAGCTCGGCCACACGAGCCGCCACGTACGCCTCCTGCTTGGCCTTCTCGACCATCTCGTCAGCAGGCGCGGGCGCGGCGGGCGGCGCATCGACGGCGGGCGGTGCGGGCGGCGGGGAGGCGGCGGGCGGGGGCGAAGGCGGCGGCGAGGCCACGGGTGGAGGCCGCCGCGCTTCGAGAAACGCCGAAAGTTGTGGCGCTGGCGACCTCTTTCGCCATACAGCGTAATCCATCATGTTTCCGCCCGCTTGAAGAAAATACAGCTCGCTCAGTTGTTCCGTAAATCTAAAAAATAAGTGTGAATACTTTACACTTTCTCATCGAAATTCATCTGTAAGTAAAATTTTTGAGTTTGCACTTTACATATTAGATCTTTTGATAGGATAAATAAAACAAAATTTGTCTTTCTCACCTTTCACGTAAAATTTTTAAACGTTGCAGTTTATATTCGAGAATCCGCTTACGGAGTGAGGAGCCATCCTCGACGGCCATTTGTTTAAGTTTTTTTCGTGGCGGCTCATCTGCCCTCTCCGCAGACGCGACACCATTGAGAGCTTCCTCTGGTGCCACGGCCCCGCCGCCGACTGCACTACAGTTTGCCGCGCGTTCCACACCCTACACAACATAAATATGTTTAATCATTACTAAATTATAAAAAAAAAACTACCAATAATGTTATATGCAAACTTTTAGTCACTCCTCCCTTCTTTATCCCTCATAACTTTCAAACGGCTTAACCGATTTTCATCGCCGTCAAACATTAGTTGGCGAGATTTGAAATGTAAGAATTTTATGAATTATTGAAAAAAAAATTTTAACATGACTCAGAACACTGGTAAGTAAGCTAAACTTTAACTCTTTTCTTCACAGTGATCATCATAGTTAACCACTTGTATTTTGGTCACAGTAGCTCAGGATCCTTATTGCCATTTGTTTATTATTATAAATAATGTTATATGACTGGCCTTTGACTTTTACCCACCAATGAATTAAGAATGGTCAAAGGCTAGTCATATAACATTAATTATAATAATAAAAAAAGGCAGTGAGGAAACTTTGACTTAATCGAGAATTTGCCTGTTTCTTTCAGAATGTTTTTGGTGGGATAGTCTATAAAGGATGACTTTATACTATACTAAAAGGGAGAACCAGGAGGACAAGAAGAAGTAGGATTTTTTATTAAACATAATTTGAAAAAATAAATATAGAAGAACTTGTCGGAGTGTCTGACAGCCTAGCAATACTAACTTGATGTTACAGAGATACAAGAAGCAATGGTATACAGGCATATATGCTAACCGAACAAGCAGATGTGACAGTGTTGGAGACTTCTATGAAGACCTGGCATGGGCTGTGAGAAAAAACACAGACAAACATATACTGCTTATACACGCGAGTTGGAGCAAGACTAAACAGTGAATAATATGTGCTAGGCAAATTTGGTAATGGAAAAAGAAGTTGCAATGAGCAAAAGCTAGTTGAATTCTTCATGAAAAATAACCCAAACCTTAACCTTAATTCAATCTTAAAACTTAATTCAATCTTCAAAAAAATATACAGAATAAGTTGACCTCTCCCTGGATATCTCTTAAAAAATGACATTATAAGCAATTTTCCTAAAGCATTTACAGTTACATCAGTAAATAAACTTAACTTTTATTAGAAACTACTGGAGGTTGCACTGTTCACTCCAAAAGAATGAGACTAAAGCCTCACATATTATTAAGAAACATAAATTATCAACTCTGTCTTCAACAGAAAGACTGAAAACATTAGAACACTACATAACGAAAATTGGAGAAGTAAAAAAGGGCCCTAAAAGAGCTGACAGAGGTCAGATACCAAGACTTAGAAAAAGAACAACAACCACAACAAAAAGGATGTGTGGCTAACTCTTTAATGTTTTCTCAAAGAAATAGCCACACAATTTTTCAGCAAGCTCTATTATATATATAGCAGCAAGAAAGGAGACCCCCCTCATGTGCCAGCTCAATTTTTAAGATATCAAGCGTATCTTTTGGGAGAATTTTCTGTGTCTAATTAAACTTTTTAGATGTATTTACTCAGCAAAAATTTTTTTGTTTTCTGACTCAGTCTAGTACAGCAGTAGCTAACAAATTCAAAATAGAATGAGGTGTAAGATAGGGGGATCCATTGCCCCCTAAACTGTTTTAAGCCACTCTAGAGAATATATTCTGAAGGCTAGATTGGGATGACTATGGCATTAATGTAAATGGCAAAAAAACTTAACCACCTCAGATTTGCTGATGACCTTGTGCTGTTTGAAGAGGTTTCCAATGAAACTAGAGCAAATGGTGACACCATTTGCTCTAGTTTCATTGGAAACGAAAAAGTAAAGAAAACTTAAGAATTAGGCTTAAAATAAAGTTAAAGAAAAAAAAACTTACGACTATATAATAGCACTGAGACTTACATTGAGATAAACAATAAACCATTACCTTGGGCAAGTTGTATTGTTCAGGGACCAAATGATAAAGGAAATTGATATGAGAATTGCTATTGACTGTAAAATTTTTTGGAAAAAACAGAATAAAGGGCTATTTTATTTTATCCTGTATAAAAAAGTTGTTTATTCTGTTTGTAAAAAAAGTGATATTATTAAGTAAGTGTTATTACTTTAGTGTAAAGTGAACAAAAATTTTTTTTTACAAACTATTTGAAAGACACATTTCTTATATTTATACAACCTTAAATCTTTAAAATGTTATTTATTTTGTTTTTAGTCTAAAATGCCATTTCTAAAATAAAAAGTATAGATTTGCCAAGTCCAGTACAATCCTGAGAAAAGGGAAAAAGTGAGGATTTGGTCTGAAATATGGTAACTCGATCTGGAACAGACTTCCTTTGTTATTGTGATAGTACTCTCAGTAAACTGTTTTAAAAACAAACTGAACCAAGTAGGAAAAAATATCTTCAAACAGTTTTATAGTGTGGTTTTGACAAATAATAAAATGATTATAATAATATTTTAGGACCTATCCACCTATTATATATATTATAGTCTATCCACAACTTCATTTGACAGATGTTGTATAGAGAATCTGCCAAAAAAGTTGTGGCTTATTAATTTACTGTTAAAGTTTCTGTTAGGCTTAACAGAAACTTTAACAGTAAGACGTACAGCAATTGATTATTATATATAGATGAGTTTAACTGTGTTGTTTTGTTCAAATACTTTTGTGTTTTCACACTTTAAAATTAAAAATTTTGATTTCAACTTGTACTATAGGTTTGTATGTCCTCCATGACAACAGTTAAATTCAATTTAGTTTTTTAATGTAAAACAGTAAATGAAAAGATGAGTTACTTACCATGAGTGACAGTGTAGCTGGTACTCCGAATGCTGAAGTAAGTTCATTTTGTCCACTCATAATGCAACATAGCTAATACTCTCAACTTATAAGCACTTTAACTGTACACTTCTTGAGTTATCTTGTTTTAAATACATATTTATATACAACTCTGCAGTTGGTGATTCAGTGAAGTTTGTTTTGTGTTAAATTCTACTAAAAATTATCAGTCTTGACTTTTTTTACACTGCTTTAGCACTATGAATCTTATATTACCGTCACTATCACATTGCTAACATTATTTTAAACATATTGTTAGAACGTTCTAAAAGCCGCCATAAACATCTTTTTGACAATTCGATTCCGGCAGCCGCCATATTGGGTAATCAACACTAGCTAGCTCCTGCAACCTTGCAATTATTCAATCGTCCCATATTTGTAGGTCTTCTAACACATCAGCACTTAAATTAATTACAAAGACTTTGCAATAATCTAAACTAGTTGTATATAAAAATATTTTTGTAAATAGCTGGCGCACAGCCCGAAATTATTTAAATCAATTTCACGATACACTTTGTCTTTGGTATTGTCAAGGACCAACTTGATTTACTGTCAAGTGTCAACTGTCAAAGGTGCCATGTGTCAACCTTTCAAGAACTTTTTTGATTGCCAATATAAAAAAGAACGGAGGTTTTGGCGGGGTGTGAAAAAGTGATGTTGCGTTTTTGTATTTCTTCGCTATATTTTTTATAGCCGAAGAGCCATATAAATAAATAAATAAAGAAGAAGAGGGTTTTTGGCGGGGATTTCAGAGAGTGACGTTGTGAGTTTTGTATTTTTTGTTAAATTTGTGTTATTTCGGTTT
>JAOTAV010000145.1:0-10783 GCA_026546445.1 Cyclargus thomasi | reverse complement strand
TTAGTATGAACTTTGTATGTAGCTTATGGAATTTGACGTCACAATTAATATCGGATCTCTCTTTCTAACTGACTACTCTAAAGTCTTGTAATTTTGTTGTTTTAAATTTTATCAAAAAACTGATCGGACTACATCGTTTTTCAATAACGTAAGATTTATTTAATTAAATAATAAAAAATCATGCATATTCACTATTGTCTGTTACATCTTTATAATAATTCTGAACTAATTTTGCTGGTTAGTTTGAATGAACTTTGAGTCCCGATTAAAATCCAATTTAATAAGCAAATTTTGACGCATTTTTTAATTTTGAATCAATCTATACTTTCATAATATAAAGGAAAATAGTAAAGGAAACAAATAAAAATAAATAACTTTACTGGACAGATCGGCAATTTAGGATGAAGGTAGATGTTATGATGTAGGCATCCGCTAAAAAAACAATCTCCTGATTGCTAAATTCTACCCTCAAAATGGAGAAAAAAAAATGAAAGACAGGCAAACAATACTTAAAATTTAAATAAGGAAGTCTAGAAAACTATCCCGTTTAACAATTTTTACTAAATTTTAGCCGAATTTTGGAAAAACGGAGGACATTTTGTTATACTAGAGTACAACACACAGTACGTTCTTCAAATAATATCATCGGAAACTCAAAGTTCGATTGGCGCGTTAATTTTTAATTACTTTGAGGGGACCTTCGTAAGTAAGAAACTTGTTCTATTGCTATCACCTCAATCAACGTTCAACACTGTATGTAGCTGGTATAACTTAAGTTTTAATTGAAGACATAAGTGGAAAAAGGAGATAACTAACACTTTACAACATTCGAGTAAATACTAATTTTTTCCCATAAAATTGCAACAAACCTTGTAAATTATCTATTTTGTTGTCTATGTATCTAGCTAAGTATCGAATCCACATTTTTGTTAGTTTTAAAGATTTTTTTTTTTGCTAAAACATTTACGCATAAAATTTAAAATGCCGCTATGTACAAAAAGTACTTTTTGAGTTATGAGCAAAAAACGTCGCAGTTTTTATATGGGCTTGCTACTTCATAACGGCAATATTAATTTTAATAACTCGATGACTATAAAAGCTACAAAAATTTAGCTAATACACGTCGATAGAGCTTTTTATTCTGATAATGATGACATCAAAATGTCAAAAATGACCAGATGTTGGTTAACGGAATTGAAGCTGGAGGACTGAAGATTATTCATAAACATCGAGCATATAACCAAGAAGTGAGCCATCCGAGTCCGAAACTTGTCAATGTTTTGGCACTAATAAATTAACCGCCATGGTTGACGGTTAATTGTAGTGCCAGCGTTAGTTGGTACACTAAAACAGTACACACCAATAAGAGACCTGTGTGTGCGTACTCCGATACTTCCGACCAATCAGAGCGCAGTGGCTTCGGGCGGATTTTTTTTCCAAACAAAACTAATAACACTTCCGCTCTTCTGAATCTATGCTCGATGATCAGAAATAAAAGATTTGATTATTATTTATTGAAAGTTTGATGTAGTCTTTGTAGCTTATTGAAAATAAAATATTCTTCGGCACAAATGAGCTGGCGCGACCGGAGAATACTACAGCCTCACATAAAATCGGCGTGAATCAGCGCTTGAGCTGTATTTCTTCGATAAAGCGTTTATACCAGAGTCCCAACTTCCTACACCACGCAATTCCTTCATAAGATTTCGGCAAAACACTTGGAACACTTCTAATGGTTGTACCGTGGGCAACGGCAGTTGCTTTCCATCAGCAGTTCTCTCTGCTCGTTTGCGTAAAAAAACTAAATCACATCTAAATTTAAAAGAAATCAAATCTAAATTGAAAAGGAAGCAGTAAATACCATTAACTATAAACAGGTAATACAGGTACTGAAAAAAATAGTTAGCAATTTTATATCGACCTTTACATAATGTCGATGCCAAAATTACAGTTAGTAAGCTTACAGATAGTCTATTTATTTGACAGGTACAACTTTATTTGACAGATTTTGTATGGAGAATCTGTCAAAAATGTTGTGGATAGCCTAACAGAAACTTTATTATTACTATAGATAAGTAAGTCTATCTTACCAGTTTAAGCACGTTTGTAGTTTAGGTAAAGTATGCTACGCGACGTACTTGCAACTGGTCAGACTATACACAAAAAATGCACGAACCAATATCATTACCATCTTATTATTTTCTTTAATCTTAATCATTATAATAATAAAAATCTTATCATTATAATTGCGTTTAAGGTTTGTGTACGTACATATTTATGTGACAAGTTTGTGTACGGTGAACGGCGATACGGAAACAACAGAAATCAGTAACATTGTTGTGCGTTTTATTGCACGTACAATAACCGTGAAACAGTCAATATAACAACACAGACTACGGGACGCAGTAAATAACACATAAAAACTTTCCTCGACTATACGTTTAAAATTTCTCGGCTACAAGTCTCTGAAATTGCTTTTCTTTGAACCCGCTTATATGCAGCTTGGAGATACATTTTTACGATCGCAGCAGAAACATTTTTTTTACTTTATAAAGTTAGGTTGCCAGCTCTATGTGCAAATAAGCAAGCCGATGAATAGCCAAATTGCTAGACAGTATGAGACACTATGGGATGCGCGCACGCATCTTATGGGCTCCGGCTGCGAATTACTGTCTAGAAAAAGCTCCTAGCTTGGTAACTCATGGTCTACTCACGGACATAGATGTTGCTCATGAGCGTGGCGGGCAGACAGAACACCACCACCAGGATGTCGGCGACGGCGAGGTTGACGATGAAGTAGTTGGTGACGGTGCGCATGCGCGGCGCGCGCAGCACCACCGCCACCACGGAGCAGTTGCCCAGCAGCCCCACGGCGAACACCAGCAGGTAGGCGGCACAGTACACCGCCGTCATCGCGCCCCCGTGCCGGTACAGCGCACCCGTACCGTTCAGCGCCGCCAGGGGCTCCAGGTCCCCCAGCACTGCGTCCCCCCGCAGCTCCCCCATGTTAGCTCATCGCGGGAAACTTCACGCGCAGTCGCGAGAGGCCCGAGTGCGGGCGTGCGAGTGCCGCGGCGGTCGGGCGCCGTCTGATCGGCCGGGGCATGTGCATGGGGCGGGCGGCTGCCGCCCTACGCCCGCGCTACGCTCGGCCCGGAAGGTCGCGAACGCATCCGCGGAAGGTCAACATTTCATGCTCTTTAAGTACGACCACTTATTTAATTACAATGTCATACATTTCCGTGCTTCAGCGTTAATTAATTTTGTTTAGTTTTTTTTTTAACATTGAAGCAGATTTTATAACTTAGTTATGATGTAGAGAAATTTTAAGATCTTTTCTATCTTCCGTATTATTATTTCCAATGTTTAATAAACGTTTTTAAAACTTTAACAAGTTTCCGACTAACAACGTACATACCTATTATAGTCTTAAGTAGACAATATTAGAGCGTTCGTGGCCTAGTAGGTAAGATCTTTGGTTCGCACTCGAGAGGAGGCAGGTTGAAACCGACCCGGGTTTGAACCTGCACCCTCTCGAGTGTGGGCGTGTACCAATGAGACATTTTCCGATCTCAAGTACGTAATACGGAAGCACATTGCCGAAGGGAGAACCATGCTTCGGCACGAATGGGCCGCTTCGACCGGAGTCTAAGTTTACCGGTGGCCCAACTTCCCTAATCCCTTATTCCTATTCCCATTCCCTATTCCCTCATAGAGGCCGCACTTGCGTCGTGACTCTTCGGGTGTCACGAGTGTCCATGGGCGACATCGTTTGCTTTCCATAATGCTGCTTGCTGCTCGCTTGTCCCCTAAATATCATAAAAAAATAAATATAAACGATATGCCGATACTCAAACTATATCACTTATCAGTATTATATCATAACAACTGAATAATAATCTGGTGTTCCGGTAGACACTAGACATACAGACGACGGCTCACGCGTGACGTGACTCGCATTACAACAACATGCCAACTACAGTAATTAGTTCCGTAATCACGTAATGAGGGCGTTATGATACGAGTATGTTATAAACGACATTCCTCTCAAGCAGATTTTAATATTTATGAATTGACTAGATGTGCCCCGCAATGTCACCCACTTATAATGTAAACTATTTGTTAATCCAGTGTACCAGCTAGCTCCATGCCAAATTTACAGACCAAGCCATTTAAGCGTGACAGGTAACAAACATACACTTTCGCATTTATGATATCAGTAGGAAGGAGGATATAAATTTAAGTATCTTTTCCTATAGGTACATTTAATGGAATAATCTTAAAAATGAGCAGAAGGATCACTTAGTAGTCACAAGAACTTTGTGCCATTCGCAACACATAGTGCACAAATCTTCTGCAGTAACTTGCAGGTTTTTTGACTTTAAGTTGATTTTGGTTTTCATAAGTACAAAAATTTCAGGTCCCGCTTTCATGTGAATTGATATACATTAGCACGTTTTTATCCCTTCACCACCTATCACATTACATTGTTACATTACCTTCTTTTACGCGTTTGTGGCAGCCAGGCTTTAAAAATCTAGTACTATCAAAATATATAAAATAACAACTAACTGACTGATTCATATTTTTAATTTAAAAATTGTTTAAGTTACAACCATGAAATTTGGTAAGTGGGATTGTTTTATTAAGTAAACACCCGCTAAGAAAATAATTCAAATAATTCTACTCCTAAGAGGGTGAAATAGGGGATGAAAATTTGTATGAAAGTTCGTCATTTGTTCAGTTATAGACATGAAATTTTGTATCTGAAGTACTGATTCAAAATAAATAAATAAATGTTTAAGCATTTTTTGAAATTCTACCCCTGAAGAGGACAAAAAGGGGGTTAAAAGTTTCTATGATTTTTTCTACGCAAGTTCGTAATTTCTTGAGTTAGAGAACTAAAATTTTGTTTCTGAGCTGCTGATTCAAAATAAATGAATATGTGTTTAAGCGTTTCATGATTTTTTTTCCAGATAGTGAAATAGGGGTTGAAGGTTTGTATGAAAATACTTCTTAATGCGAGCCAAGCCGCGGGAAAAAGCTAATAAATATATAGTAACGCTGCATCGTATTTACAAAAAAAAAATTACGTTCAAGTTTGATCTTACTTTTTAAAATAAAAATAATTAACAAGTCACATTTTTGGTGTGATAACACAATGTATTTGGTTAAGTAAGCAATAATAAGGTATTTTTTTTATTAATAGGAAAATTATTTCATATACTTTAGAAGAACATTTGTTTTGGCTAATTTTAGTCTTAAAAATATTTGTAAAATTCCAAGGTACGTTTAAATTAGAAGTAACGTTCACTGTATTATATAGTTAGTAATATTAAAAGTAAGAAAACACTTACACTACATGGTTGTCAGCAACTCATAGATTTTGATTTATGGTCCTCGACCAGATGTTGCTAAATGCGCCCAAAGATAGTTTAATATAGAAGCAATAACAAGGAGGTCACCGATCAATGTGAAAGTTAATATATTTACCGGGAGGCCGGCATATTAGGGTCACAGGGCCACGCGGCCTCGAGCGGTGCCCCTGGCCCCTGGCCCTGGGCCCCAAAACGAGGCCCCTGTCGTCTAATGAGCAGCTGATACAGGATTACCCTAGGATGTCGTTTGTCATTGATGTTTAATGGTTTAACATACATTAGGATTAAGATAATTTATACGACGCATAAGGTTCAAAACGTAGACAACTATTCGAAATATTTGTTAGGATAAAATTACAGACATACAAAAAATTCAGTTATAATATCTATAAGTCTACAGTGTAACATAATAACTGCGGTTTTGAAGAAGTAGATTACATACGCATTTATTGCATTTAAAAGTTCCTTTTGTAGGAAATATTACAAAGGGAACTTTTAAATGCAATAAATGCGCATATAAAATTTTTCAAATGGTATTTCATATCATCAATTATTAAAATCTAATATATAAAATTCTCGTGTCACAATGTTTGTCTTCGTACTCTATCGAAACAGCTTTACCGATTTTAACCAAATTTTGCATGCATATTCAGTAGGTATGAGAATCGGCTAACATCTATTTTTCATCCCCGGGGAAATTATTTATATGGCAAAACAACGTTTGCCGGGTCAGCTAGTATTTATATACTTTTTCCTGTCTTTAAATTAGAGTCTTCACACGCACAGGAGTAGTACATGAAGTACTGTCGCTTTAAAACAAAAAAGTAACTGTGCAATAAAACGATTTTCAGGTAACACTAAAAATTTGGCCGTGGAAGAGCCATGCTTCGGCACGTATCGGCCAGATTGACCGGAGTGATACCACGGCCTTACAGAAAACTGGTGTGAAACAGCGTTGTCCTGTGTTTCGTTCAGTGAGTAAGTTTACCGGTGGCCCAACTTACCTATTCCCTCATACAGGCCGGCAACACACTTGCGACTCTTTTGATGTCGCGAGTGTCCATGGGCGACGGCAGTTGCTTTCCATCAGGCAACCTATCTACTCGCTTGCCCCCTAAACATTATAAAAAAAACTCTATAATATACGATCTAAAAGATTCAGTCGATCGTTTCAAACGCTGAAGGTTAATTAAACATTATTTTTAACAACTCCTACGTTACAAAATCAATCAGGATCGAATAACAAAATGGAATTAGTTTACAATTAGGCGCACACGACCTGCGAACTCCGCTAATGTAAATGTCGTCGGATTAGGAAGAGAAGATCAAAAGGCTAATAACAGGTTATGGGCCCACATGCGAGTTCTTTGACCTCTCGATTTAAAGTAATTAAACGATCTTTGTCGGGATCAGGCGGTTCGCAGGTCGCATAATGAGCCCCTTAAATTGGAGACATGTTTACTAGAGAGTTCAGGGTGTGAGAGTTCAAGTGTTTTGGTGTTTGCGATGCTCGCCGACGAAGATAATATAATACGAAGTAATTCTTGAGCATTGATAAAAAAAAGTCTATCGCGACCTCCGAGCTACGCGATGCGTTGCGGCCACATGTTCTTCATATTTCATGTCATCTATACAAATAAATGATATTGAGCGTCTGTTTGTAATATTTTAAACAAAGGTCGGTAACGCGCTTGCAACGCTTTTGCTTTTACAAGTGTCCACGGGTGCTTTTTGCTTCTCTCGTAGTGAGCTCTATTAAAGGCCGATAACGCACCTGCAACCCTGATGTTGCAAGTGTCTATAGGCGGCGGTAATTGCTTCCCGGTAACCCGTTTGCTCGTTTACCCTCTTATTTTATATAAAAGGGAGACACATACACACCCTAATGTATTATCACTTTTGTTACACCCAGTATTGTATACTGATAAATAACGTAATTTCCTTTTCCCCCATAAAAGGCCGGCAACGCACTTGCGACTTTTCGGGTGTCACGAGTATCTATGGGCGACGACAGTTGCTTTCCATCAGGTAACCCGTCTGCTCGTTGCCCCCTAAAAATATCATAAAAAATGCAGTTTTACGTTCTTGTCGGTCTGCCTGTACATATTTTTGTTGCGTCTATTCATTTCCAAACGGCTGGACCGATTTTGACGAAAGTTTCACTGGCAGGTAGTTTATATAATAAGGAGTAACATAAGCATATTTTTACCTATTTCCAAATGTGAGGAATGAGGAAAAGTATCCATGTCCATTGTCGGTTATTTATTCCAGTAGGTAACGTGCGACAATACAAATAGTAGTGAAGTTAATAGAAGTTACTGCTTGGCGTTGTAGTTTTATTTTGCACTCTCTCACATTAGGTTTTACGATTATAAGGACCATCCGCATTGCGGATTTTAATAGCGAGGATTTTTTTTATTTATTTCTTTGAGGATTTTTTTTCCGACAGACAAAGTGTGTGCAGTCAGACCAAATCCAGTGCGGATATTTACATAATATTTAAATTTAATGTGTTACAGAACTAACGGAAAAAACCGTACAGATAAAGGAGAATTTTCAATATAGTGCACGACTTAAATGACATTTAAATTAAATTACATTCTATTTTTATTTTTGTGTTCTATTTTTAGATTTAGCCCCGAGTCTGGACTGAATCGAAAGGATGTGAATGACTCAGATGTAAAAAGATTTTGCGATCGTTTTGTGCTGTGACAATAAAGAGGTTTTTCATGGACAATACAATTATAATGATAATAATATCTATGGACGCTTCACACCTTAGTCTGGTCCCGTGCTAAGTACCCGAGGGACTTGTGTTACAGGTACCAAACAACGGAAATGTATTTCATATTTTTATATTATACACATATTAAAGATTTTTATTACATGATACACATATTTAATATACATCCAAGACCCAGGAACATTGAGAAACTTTTTTGCTCCGTCGGCGGGATTCGAACCCGCGACGCTTAAACAACCAACGCCATTACCAACTAAGCCACAAAGATCGTCAAAACCGATTTGAAAATAAAAAAGATTACATCAACTAGGATGACAGCTTCAGGGTCTAATCAAGCTACCTTAATAATATCACATCTCACGATGTACAATCAGAGAAGTTAAAACCGATACAGATCGGGGATCTAAGTAATTTGGTCATGTTATGTCAAACCCAGCCGACAGATCACGACTTGGACTATCGAATTGACATATTCCGACCAAATGACGTAGGTCCGTCAACTGGCTCACTTTCGATTTCCCCCATCATACAAAATTGACAGTGATCCCACTAAGAATAGTTTTGGGCATTAATTGATTCAACCATACAGAAATTATACCTATTTTATATACTCATAGAGAAATTATAATATAAATAAAATAATTGGTCTATGATTCAACCTATTAATTTAAGGGCCTGTTTCACCGCTTACTGTTAAAGTTTCTGTTAGGCTATTGGCAACTTTTTTGACAGATTCTCCATACAAAATCTGTCAAAAAAAGTTGTGTCTTCAAATAAATAGACTATCTGTAAGCGGTGAAACAGACCCTTAGTCTAGCAGCTGACTTCATGTCATTATTTTCGACCATTAATAACGATGAAAAGGGTTAATTTTTCATTAAAAAAATTAACATTTTAAAGAAGTTGTGTCAGAATTGTCTACAAGGTAATTCGCAATGCTTAAATATTTTCACCACCGCCAAGAGGGAGGGTTACTGGGCGGAGAGTCGGTAGAGGTCGCCTAAGTAGTTGAAGGTCGAAATTATCATGACTGTAATGTGGACTGTCCCTTGTGTCTAGTCAAGGGAAGGTCACTTGTATAACTAAAACATAACGTGGATTAGCCATGCAACTGCACGAATTAGCTCGCTCGACTGAAGAAATTTTTTTATGATATTTAGAGGGCAGGTGAGCAGACAGGTTACCTGATGGAAAGCAACTGCCATCGCCTGTGGACACTCGTAACATCCGGAGAGTCGCAAGTGCGTTGCCGGCCTTTGTGAGGGAATAGGGGAGTTTATCGGTGTCCCAACTTTCCTACTCCCCCTAGGATTAAACTACCGGTAAACTCACTTACTGAACGAAACACAGCACAATACCGTTTCACGCCAGTTTTCTGTGAGGCCGTGGCATCACTCCGGTCGAGCCAACCCATTCATGCCGAAGCATAGCTCTTCCACGGCAACAATACCGCTTTTTGTATACCCACGGGCGCTGAACGATCACCGAGCCGGTAAGGTATACTCGTATATAAAAGGTACGAAGGTAGTAATGTATGAGCGACTAGAGCCTTCACATGGCACGGCGACCGGGTGTCGTCTGTGTTTTCACTCTTTGTCCTCTCAATAATGTATGGACTTGTATAGACGCTTTCAAATGAACACAGGCAACACTTCACCGTCCGGCTACCGGATGTATGTGAAAAGGGGCTAACCGTAACACCGCAGGACATAGCTAATCACAAAACAATCTTCTTTTAAGGCTATTTGTCCACAGCATACCGTCACCATCAACGAAATTATTTTAGACCGATAAAAAGCCACTTTGTAATCCAGGCTACTTATCACACCTTTGATCATAAAACGAAGTAACTTTAAATCACCCGTTGTGGGAAAATGGCATTTAAGTTTGACAACCTTGATTATAATTTTCCACAATTGGTGATTTTGAGTTACTTCTATTTATTATTAAAGGTGCGCGATTATTAGGTTTTATTTCCTACCGACATTGATCTAGCGCCCATGTTTTCGCTGCTCTGTAATGGCATATAGCAAACAAACACAGGTCTTTGCATCCATTGTGTATTTATACAGTATTTTCAGAGCGTAGTAACCAATCTTTAAATACTGTAGTGCCTGGGACAGGATTTTTAAGTGACCGTATGGTTGCCAAAGAGTATACGGAATGAAATAGCTCAATACGTCTGTGACCAACTAAGCGCGGGTTTCAGGTCACGATATTTTCCTTTATCCCACGGGCATCCGTATTATGTACTTGAGATCAGAAATGTCTCATAGGAATATGCCTCCACCCGGGTATGAGCCTAACACCTCTCGAGTCCGAACCAAAGCTTACCACACTAGGCCACGGCCGCTCAGCGTAGACCAAACTGAAACTTAAACTCTTTGTAATACGGTGGAATTTTATCGGGCCTATATAATCTCAAGGGCGGTGACGGCGTGCGGTGGACGGACAGCCTATCACTCTACTTTACGCCTTCTCAAATCCATCCAAGTGACACTAATAACGCTGTGTAACAGGGAATATGCGTGTGAAACAAAACTTTATTGAATGCAAATTATTATGATAGTGAGCCTAAAGATATGCAGAATCACAAAAAATCTCTGAATTCTGTTGAGAAATAACTAAGATATTAGCGATGTAAGTTTTCTACCCATCTCTT
>JAOTAV010000144.1:0-10784 GCA_026546445.1 Cyclargus thomasi | reverse complement strand
TTCGTTCCGTAGCTTCGGGGCGCCTGGCAAACAAACATCCAAACTTTTATATTTAAAATAATATAATTATTATTAATATTACACAAAGCCAAAAGAATAATTAGGACCGTGCAACGATTTTTGTAATATGACCACATATTACTTAATGATAGCTATGACGTCAGACTTCAAAGCGTCGGTAGCCTAGTGGGTAAGACCTTTGGTTCGCATGCGAGGGGGTGCAGGTTCGAACACCCGTGGAGGCGTGTACCAATGAGATAATTTCCGATCTCGAGTACATGATATGGATGCTCATTAAGTAAAAAAGAACTATTGTACTTTATGTTCTCTCTGTAAGCCTCATGACTACATATCTGTGAATAAACGATTTTGATTCTCGATTCCTATCCGTGGGAGAGCCATGCTTTGGCACGAATGGTTCGGCTCGACCAGAGTGACACCACGGCCTCAAGGAAACTGGCGTTGAACAATGTTGTGCTGTGTTTCGTTCAGTGAGTGAGTTTACGGGTGGCTCAACCCAATCCTAGGGGGATTAGGGAAGTACCTCATAAAGGCCGGCAACGCACTTATGACTCTTCGGATGTGGCGAGTGTCCATGGGCGGTGGCAGTTGCTTGTTGCGGCAGGTATCGCGTCTGCTCGTTTGCCCCCTTAATATAAAAAATAATTAAAAAAAGCCTGGTTGACTTTATCAGAATCTGCTTTAAGAACATACAAATAGGGGATTTCCCTGCGTGTGATTTGTGTGCGAACAGAAAACAAGTTTTCTCACAAACTAGCTCTAGATGAATGAACTCTTGGAACGTGACCGTCAACTTAACATACGAAAGGTCACAATTTATAATGAGCGTGTGCGTTTCATTGCTGGTTTTGTTCATGGTAGGAAAAGTTATATGTTAGTGTCACGTAATGGAAAACGTTTGTTCAAAGTGCATTGTAATTGAGGTATAATATGAGATCATGGTACTGTACGTTGACGATGCATACATAAATATAACGGTTTATCCCACATTTTACTCGTAACTCGCGAGGAATATACGTCTTTTATAAATTTGAGTAATAAAATAAAATGAAAGTACTTTTGCTCCTGCCGCTTGCTTTAATTTCTGGTGGGTAAACCTTCAACCTTTGATATTCGTTGAAAACTTTTTTCTAATGTTATTCTTTTGTGCAGTGACACAAGTTAATTCTGAAAATAGCACTATTGATAACAATGGAGTAAGAGATAAAAGGGTAAGACATTTATTAAGTTAATAACAAGAGTTGATGAGAAACATCTACTCATAAAAATTCCAAACGTTTTATACTGACTGACATATAAGTCAACGCACAGCCCAAATCACTCGACGAATCGACCTGAAATTTGGCATGCAGGTACATTTTACGACGTAGGCTTCCGCAAATAATAGATTTTATAAAATGTACCTCCAAAACCTTAAAAATTAAAACTGCGAGATACTTTTTTTGAATATTAGAAGAGTTATGTGGTTTGAGTCACAATATCAAAACTAACTTGTATATGAATTAATTTGTTTTTCAAATTAATTTTTATACCATTCTTTGATACAGTTTAGGATTAGACTAAAGCTTCTTTCAAGCAACTTCTGTCCTCAATTGTTATTGTTTTGAAGGTACCATCTCAATCTATGCGTAAGATTCTATGTAAAAGATCTCAGAAAGGTCAAATAGAATTGTTTAATTCATTTAAGAACGTTTCCAAAAAAAAAATATTTCAATTCTATCCTTTTTCCTTTCAAAGTCAGAATCAGAAAGATCAAGTCCCTGGTCTTGGTCGTGGCCAGCTCCTCAAAAGACAACTCCTACGGTATGTACTTCATTATTTTGTGGCTTAATTTTTTGTGTGTTTTCTATACTATTCAATAATTGTTTTTTGCGATAGAACTTGTGGTTTAATTTTTGTTCAAATGTTCAAATCAAAAATTTCACTTAGAGCATTTGAAAACATTCTACAATAATTATTATTATATAACAAAATAAATTTTTTAAATTACGATATTAATCTTCAATATTTACATTTTTATCTTATAAGATAAAAAAGATTTTATTGATGACACGTCCGAACAGTAACAACTTCACTATGCGGGTAAAATTTATATTAGTCTGTATCAAAAGAACGTCTTATTTCAGTTTGTTCTTTACAAGGCTACAACCAGGAAACCTACGAATACTCAAAACTCTGAATTGACCGATCCATGCGGTAACGTCAAACCGGTCCAACCAAATTTTTCTAAGCCTGGAAGAAGAATCAGCGAAGAAAGTATGTTATAGATTTTCCTATAGTTGTTATTTAGAAAATGTCTCTTTACGTGTAGGGCACCAGAAGTTGCTTTAATAGATCAGAAACAATTTATTAAATTTTCTAAAATAAATAAATACATTTTAATATATTTACAGAATGCTTAGAATATATCTGGTCTATAAAGAATATAGAAGACACAAAGAAGAGAAAAGCTGAATGTAAGTATAACTGTGCATTCATTTATCAAAGCATTTCGAAGTCTTTATTTTTAGTAATGTAAAAAAAATGTGTCATAAAATAACTTTAAGTAAATATAGCATTAATATATAGTAATGATTTAAATTTTGTATCGTAGGCGATAAGAAAAAACTTGAAGCGGGTGAAGAAATACCTCAACTGTTTACTACCCAGGCCATAGGAGGACGAGATACTGTCATAGGAGAATTCCCGCACATGGTAAGACTAAGAATCGTTCATTTGTTCAATGATAATGTTGTTGATAATGATTTTGAGAAATTATCAACATTAGCTAATCATAGATCTTAGAAAAACGTTATTAATAAAATATTAAAACTTAAAAAAATATTTATACCAAGAACTTAATGAATTTAATGATAAAGAATGTCATTTATGTTTTAAAATGATATTCGATTACAGGGTGCAGTTGGATGGAGAGGAATCTCTGGGGGCTGGATTTTTAAATGTGGTGCCTCGCTGATAAGTCCAAAGTTTATGTTAACAGCTGCCCACTGTTCAAAAACTCCTCCAGACACTAACGTTGCGAATAGAGTACCAGAAATTGTTCGACTAGGCGACAAAAATATTATAGATTCGGTAAAAATGAAAAATTGATTAAAACTAAGTATATTTAAATGCATGTAGGTTTTGATTCTTAGCAAAATTTTTTGTGATAAAATTTCAGCAAATTAGATAATTAATATTTGTACGAAACGAAATGAAGTGATACAACTTCAGCTATATTTTATAAAATGAAACCTATAGCCTAGATCATAAAGTTACATTTTATTGGTCCAAAATAATCTCGTTCTCGGTTGATGGTGGTGGTGGACGAACGGTCTGAGAGTGAAACTAAAATATTATCACGAATATTGTTTACAGTTTGACAACGGAGTAGAGCCAATAGATGCCAAAATAGAAAAGATTATAACTCATCCACAGTATAAGGCTCCAAACAAATACTACGATATAGCAATTATTAAACTGACCAAAGAAGAAAGATTCGCAAAGTTAATACAGCCAGCGTGTCTATGGACTTCCTTTAATACTGCCACACTTGGCAGACAAGCAACTCTTACTGGATGGGGAGTTATAGAAACAGGTAAATTATAAACATACCTTTAGGCCAGTGAGCAGATAAACTGTAGTTGTTAATGCGACTTTTATTCTAAAACTTGAAAAAATTCTAGCATAAAAATGATGAGGATGCATAAAGCCGACCTTAGGACCTCCTCCTGGAAAAATCAATAAAAATCTTTTAATCACTTTACATTTTTTTTTAGATTTGGAATACTTTTATTGAAAGTTTTTGTTATTTTAGCCCATTAAACAAATATATTTTTTCTTCTAGCTGGCAAAAGAACGTCTCCAGAACTACAAGCAGCAGATGTAGATGTGATAGAATCAAACCATTGCGACAGGTTGCTGAAACCTTACTGCAACCGCCATTGGTGCGGAGTTCGGGATAGCCAGATTTGTGCGGGGAAGCTGAAAGGTGGCGTAGACGCATGTCAGGTTAGTGTTTATCTTGAAGGAATAAGAGATATTTGCCTACTTTTGTGCTCGAGCAATCATTGAATCGTCTTTGCTTTTAATCCTCTGTGTGTTTGTGTATGTCTTATTTATTGTAAAATATTCAATGCAGTTCTTGTACGCCTCTAAAAATATTTTTAAGTTAATTTTCTTGGTAATTCAATAAAAATTACTACATATTTAATTCCTCCTTTCCGAATGTTTGCGCTAATATAGGAATTATATTATCGTCTTTTATTAAAATTATTTGTTTCTTTTATGATCTTAGTCTCTGTTTTCGGCCTCTGATTACTTGGCGTGAGTGCAAAAAAACGACAATTCTTAAATAACTAGTTACCAGCACCACTTACATAATTTATTCACTTACGTCTGCTTATAAGTGTTTATAAATATATGCCTTTTCAGGGCGATTCGGGAGGACCGCTGCAAGTGAAAATTTCATTTCCGTTTGAGACCGAGTACAATATGCATTATTTGATTGGCGTGACGTCCTTTGGGATCGGTTGTGCTAAACCTAATCTACCTGGGATTTACACACGTGTGTCCAGTTTTGTGGACTGGATTGAAGACGTTGTGTGGCGTAACAGTGGTTAATTTTTGTTATTGTTAGAATTTGAAAATAAAAATACTGAAAATATACCTAATTTAAGGTTTTATTGAGTCTCAGGTAATAAAGGTTAATTGCTTGTTTCATTTTTTTTCGCAACGCAGATGGCGTTGACAATCGTCATATACGAGTATTTCGCCCGCTGCGAACACCTAATGTCACGAGAAGTCGTTTTAATTAAAAAAAAAACAAAGAAAGAGTTAAATGAGATGCTCAATGAGATCATTGGCATCAATAATACCTGTCATCCATATTCTTACCCGACTACGGCGAAGCAAAAAGAAGGGTTATGATTTTGACCTGTATGTACATACATACATATGTATGACTTGTATGTATGTGGGTATGGATGTTCACCTGCTCCCTCGTAACTTTAAAATTACTTAATATCCATTATTTGGACAAATGAGGTATCATTTGAAGCCTGTCGATTGTCTGCTGGTTAAAGGCTATATGGCGTCACGTAAAATAGACCGTGGCGCCATCTAAGGGACTCAAAGTAAAACCAAAAAAAGATATTTGGTGACGGTGTTGTGTTGGGTATCTAATGCAAGAGCTATGTTAGCACTTTTCAAATAAATAAAAATTATGAACTAATTCTCACGGGTTTACTTGCAATCACGTAATTGCAAGTATTCATATAATCTCTTCAATACGATATTGAATATGAAACCAAGAATAATATAAGTAAGAAATAGAACAAGAGTAAGATAACCCCAAAATAATCGAAATGAAATAACATATAAAAAACTAAAACACATCCATATTGGGCACGTATCATAATATTTATTTAAAGGATAGCCTTAATCGTATGCCCCTTTTAGTTTCATTATATAATATCAATAGGTATAGTAATTAATTATTCTGTTTCAATAAATTAGATAGGGGCATACAATCACGGCTATCATTTAAACATGTCCATATCACTATATTTTCTTGTTTGTTTCTTTTTTAACCTACTTATTTATTAGGTCGACCTGTATGTATGTTAGTATGTCATTATGTAAGTCTGTAATAAAATCTAAGAATTTAACTATCTTCTAAGGATCGTAGCGTCATGAAAATTGGCAGTTGTATGTGGTTTTGATGACAATACAATAATAGGGTACCGTCGAGCTGATCTGATGATGGAGACGGAAGATATCAACAGGAACTTCATAATGTATGATCGTATCAAAGTCGTGTTTGGACTAGTTACAAAGGTCCTGTAAAGAACGTTGACCATGATTTGTTTTCAAGGTCTGTGGATGAAGCCGGAAGATGAGCACTAGCATTCCATGATGGAATATAGTAACATACCCTAAACTATATACAGCCTGATAGCAGAAAAATGAAATTTTGTCATCTTCGTCGTACGGAGAACACTTCCCGTGTTGTGGACGAACACATTCGAGACGATCCATACTAATATTATAAATGCGAAAGTGTGTCTGTTACATCTTCACGCTCCAACTGCTGAACCGATTTAGCTGAAATTTGGTACGGAAATACTTTTAGTCTCGGAAAAGGATACAGAATACTTTTTATCCCGAAAAATGTACGGTAATTGCATCAAAAACGAATTTGAACGCAACGGAGTTGTGGGTATTATCTGGTTGTTTATCGAATATATTATTGTCTATAAGATTTGAGGATTTCTAAAGCGATCGTTTAAAAGAAAACATATTTCTCATAGCTCACAATAACGTTATATGATGAGAATAGATCATAATTCATACAACACTATAGTTTGTCAAGGCGAGACTGGTTTACAACGTTGTAGCAAAAAACTTGTGTATACTTCTAACATACTTATAAACAAATCCACAGTGATTATAATATGAAGAGGAAAAATTGACGTCTAGAAGAGTTTGGATCGCAGTAAATACCACACATATAATATGAATTATTTCCAAATAATTGTTTTACTGGGTGCAGGTATTATAGAGTTTCATTTATATATTTAAAAAATGCTTAACACATCTGTTGGAATTATATACTGTTTTGCCCTTAGTGTCTGGAGTATTTCCAAAAGCTTCCAATTTTGATGCAGAGATTGGAGTTCCAGTAAGTATGATAATGTAATGTGACTTTAATCGTTGTTAATCATAAATAGTTTAGCAAAACTTTAATAAAATGTTTACTGTATTAGATGAGTAATGTTTACTATGTAAAGTTTTGTTGTATTTACTATTCATCATTTAATATTTTTGTTTACATAAAATCCTTCTTGTAATCTGTGTAAAAATCCTTTTGTTTTTTAAAATCGCTTAAGAATTATACGTATTTTTGCAGATTCAACAAATATGGGTTTGGCCAGATGAATTTTATGAAAAGGTAGTACAATCTTTGTATTTAGTATCTCACATTTGTCCTTAAGAATATGATATTTTTATCATCTAACCTGGCGTGGTTGCGACCGATGAAATTGTAAATTGTGGTCGTTAATGACCTTCGATGTTAAAAATATTAAAAAATAAATTAAAAAATACACGACCGGTTTCGAAATACATCATCATCACTTGTAGGTAGCTTTTAATTTGTGTATATCATAAAAAATAGTTATACCTCTGATCATAAATTTAAGTTATCATTTAAATGTGCCAGAGCAAGACCCAAACAAACATTTATACCACCATATATCCACCTTACCTAATAACGCACGATTATAACGTCGTAAAAAAATGACCTATTATTTTCGTCCGATTTATAATTCCTAAATGCTTTTACTGAATCTCAAACATCTTAATTCGACCAAGAGGTCCTAAACAGCTACGTCAAAATAAATTTCAGAAAATGGAAATCATAGAGCAACCGACGGATAAGACAACAGTGCCGCCGGAAAATGACCCCTGCGCTAAATATGATCCTCCTAAGCCCGACTTCGGTTACGGACGTAGAAAAAGCCAAGTTAGTGAGTATGCACATCATTAATTTTTTCAATAACGAAAAACTACCTTAATTTTACGTTACTAATGAGTATATTGAAAATGAAATTCCATATCTCAAGACCTAATTGATCGATATTGATGTAACTTGTAGTGTTCCTTAGGTTAAAAATTACTTTTTACAACAGAAATAGAATAACATAAATTGGTTTTGAAGTTTTAGTGACACACGAGCACGTTAAAACAGATAGTTTCATAGTACTCTTGAAATTTGGAAATTTCGTACAGACGCATTTATAGAATAGCATATTGTACACCTATATGCGATAAAAAGCAAAGTTTTTACAAACTCACTCTAACACTAGATACTTACTGAGGCTATCATAATAAAAAAAATTAAGTAGCATAATTTACAAAAAACAAGCAGTTCTCAAAATATAAAATGCTGCATATAAGTTGTATTTATTTCATTTTAAGTCGTTTAAAAATAACACATACTTGTATTAAGCACTTGAAGAGCGAAAATAATGATTTATTTACAATTACAGAATGCCAAGAATACATTTGGGATGTAAAAGTGCAAGACATAATCGAGCAAAGGAAACAAGAATGTAAGTAATTTAAGAAAACACAGAGGAAGTAAAAGGAAGAAGAAAAATAACTAATATTCCTTATAAAAAAAAGCTGTGCGTGCTATTAAGCTGTGCGTCTCTTCAAAACGCTACAAACATAATAAAATTTCATATAGAATGTATATTAAAATGCCAAAGTGTGTCTGTTTGTCCGTCTGATTGTTACTAACGGATGTCAGTATGGTCATACTGAAAGCGCTGAACCAATTTTGTCAAAACTTGTTAAGGGACATGAAATAATTTTTACCCGTGAAAATTTTACGGTTTGCGTGACATCAACAAATACAAAAAGATAAAAGATCTCTTTTGCGTTATCACTTTCAAAATATGATCTTATCTCATATATGAGCATTAATTAAATGGTAAAAATTCTCACATAGGTGATGTGTTGACATATCCAAAATACGAGGGTCCTCCACTTGGTGCTATTGGTGGACATGATACAAACACTGGAGATTTCCCACACATGGTAACAGTATCTAAATATTTTGACAATGAGTCTAAATAAAAAAAAAGATGAAAAGGTTAAGGCACTAAAAGGCCTTTTTGAATGAGTAGAATTTTTCTCATAGTTGGTGGATTTACTACTGAGGCTTTTAACTTACATGTACATGGTATGTTACATGGTATACATCGTGTTCAAATGTTTTACGTTAATAAACCAATCAATGCACTAGTAGCATGCTAAGAGCCATGTGCGTAATATTATATAATATTGTAACTGACGAGAAATGTTAAAAGAGTTCAATATTATTATTGAAACTTTTGGAATAATTAATAAAAATATATTTTCGTGCTTATGATTAAAATTAAACAATTTCTTTTTAAAACCAGGGAGCTATCGGTTGGCGCTCTTCTTCTGGTTGGAGGTTTATGTGTGGAAGTACACTAGTAAGTCCCAAATTTACAGTGACGGCAGCTCACTGTTCTCAAACTGCGGCTGCAGACACGAGTGTCGATAATATATACCCTGAAATAGTAAGACTCGGAAACAAAAACATTAAACATCAGGTATAAATATTATTATTTTTTTTTCAATAGTAATAAATATTGATATTTATAAACTCGCTTCTTACAAATTGACATTATCACAAAGAATTTTTTATAGACTCTCGGTGGTGATGGTCCAACAGATATTAGAATTTTAAAATTCACTAAACATCCTAATTACAAAGCGCCTAAAAAATACTATGATATAGCTGTTATTGAGTTGGCAGAAGCAGTCAAATTCACAGATACTATTCAACCAGCTTGTTTATGGACGAAAGATGAGACAAGCGAACTTGGAACTAAAGCTACACTCACGGGATGGGGTGTGATAGAATTAAGTAAGATACCTTGTATTCGATGTAACACATGCATATGATATAATTTTCACAAGTTTTAGTGAGATCTTTAAAAACTTTATTGAGTTTAAAAAATACTCTGTTTTTTCATTTAGCAACAAATAAAATAGATTTAAAAGTTTACTGAAATTTTTACTATTTATAGAAACCAAAAACACATCGGATGAACTACAAGCTGCAGATGTAAATATAATAGACTCAGACCTTTGTGAATCTCTACTTAAAAGCTATTGTAACAGACTATGGTGTGGACTCAAATATCAAATATGTGCCGGAAAATTAGAAGGTGGTGTAGATGCATGCCAAGTGAGTATACATTTTTAAGAAACAAGACATAGATAAAGTTGTAAAAGACAAATAGCTTAAGGACCTATTTCAGTGCTTACTGTTCAAGTTTCTGTTAGGCTATCCACAAATTTTTTGACAAATTTTCCATACAAAATCTGTCAAATAAAGTGGTATCTGTTTAATCAATAGACTATCTGTAAGCGGTGAAACAGGCCCTAAATCTAAATAATATGTTATTTTTTGCATACATTTTTTCTTGTAATTTATATGAATGGCAGTCATATTAAGTATTTCTTTACAGGGAGATTCAGGTGGACCTCTACAAGTAGAGATACCACTAGACTTCCCGTCGAAGAACAAATTTCATTACCTCATCGGAATAACGTCATTTGGAGTAGGGTGTGCGCGGAAGGATGTTCCTGGCGTATATACCAAAGTTGCTAGTTTTATTGATTGGATCGAAGAAATTGTATGGCAATGAACTTAGTAATTTTTAGTTCAATAAAATTCAATTATTTATTGTGATAGTTTAATACAAAATTCGAAAATGTTTTCCCTTAATATTTTTTTTTGAAAATTAAAAGAAAATGTGAAGTTACAAAATTATACAAAAGAATATTATTTCCAATTTTTACTTAATTAACTTTATGATTTAATGAGTTATTGTTCGATTCCAAACGTTCTCATCTATCCAGTCGATGTAGCTCGCCACACGAGTGTAGACTCCGGGTTGATGTCTAACACCACATTTGAAACCAAAGGACGTGACACCGACCACCATATGGAATGAAGTATCGATTTGACTATCGAGTCTTACTTGCAGTGGACCTCCGGAGTCGCCCTGAAAAATAAGGATCGTTGATTCTTCAACTTGTCACATAATAATATAACATAATAAAACAACTGATGTAGCATATTTTATGAATATATTATTTTTATGATTTGACGACCTCAGTGGCTCAGTTGGTAAGCGCGTGGGTAGCTTACGCCGGGGGTCGCGGGTTCGAATCCCGCC
>JAOTAV010000143.1:0-10785 GCA_026546445.1 Cyclargus thomasi | reverse complement strand
ATATTCTTCTGATTAATTTCGTTGCGGGTCCCAAGACAGCTTTAGCACGTCCCTCGGGCTCCCTGAGATCATATCTGAGGGTTTTCGTGGTTGGAAACCGCTGCTGATCCTGGCAACACAGGAGATACTGTGGTGGGAAAGTGTGGTGGGCCAAAGCCCGTTTAAAAAAAAAAGACTATTTAGTACCTTTTAATTACGTACTATGGCATAGTAAAATACGACCATAAACTTTTCCAATACAAATTTTCCAAATATTTCAATAAAATAAAATATATTCAGTGCCAGATTTTGCCGCGGCTTCGCTATCGTAGCTTTTGTTACTCTCCATTCTTTCAACTAATTCTATCCTAAAAATCAAGTCGATTGGTTGCTTCGTTGGGATGTGAAGGAAGGACAAAAAAAAACACACACACTTTTCGCATTTATAATATTAAGTTTGGATTGAAATAAATCGTTTTTAAACCTACGCAGGATGTAATAAAACGAAGCGCCCCAGCAAAATGAGTTTGCTCGTACAAATCACATGTTTTTTGCTTTTAGCGGTGTTACTATTATATTATATAGAAGACAGACCGCCTTATTCTTAGTCGGTTCCTCAACTCCACCTTGACTCAACCTCAATGAAGGTATACATAAGGAGTTCCTCAAACTCACCTCAAATTTCGTATTCTTAAACGTAACTTCTAACTCAATCTATTCATTGAGTTAGGAGTTACGTTTAAGAATCTCCTTCAGTGAGGTTGATTAAAAAAATATATACTGTCAGTGCTATTGTCAAATGTCACAATTATTGACATTAATACAAAATATGATGAAATGTTTGTCTTAGGTAAATCAACTGTTTTTTTTCTGTAAATATAGAATTTTAATAACCGCACACTTGTTTTTCCACTTGACCTTCATTGCATAGAGCAAAGTCTCAAAAAACCCTGACACTGGCAAACTCACCAAGTCAGCCATTATGAAAGAAGAAGAAGAAGAAATACAAAATAGAAAAAAAAGGAAGTTGTTTATATAGAAAATACAATAGGTACTATGTTTACTACATGAAATTGATCAAATCAAGAAAGTCGATAAACTCGTCCATGGTTTTTCTTTAATACGTAATTTTTTCAAATTTATTGTTAGAACCAAACAGTTTTAGTTCCTCAAGGTACGTCATGAGCTAACTCAAGTTTGACAGTTCATTCCTTACCTCGGATAAGGAAATTGCTAAAGTCGAGGAAGTTTTGATGAGTTAATGATACTTTTTTGGAGGCTCGAGGATAAGTCGAGTGGAGGAAATCAAAGAAAAGAAACATATACTCGTATATTATGTATAATATAATAATATTAATATTATCTATGGACACTTCACATCACGTCATTCTGGCCCCGACTTTTTGCTCCGTCGGCGGGATTCGAACCCGCGACCCCCGGCTTAAGCTACCAACGCGCTTACTAACTGAGCCACAGAGGTCGTCATGGAGAGTGCGGTAGGAAAAAACCAAAAGGTTTTCCCAAGCTTGCAAGTTTTCTTTCACTGTTTGGTGAATTGTTTCGGCAAGCTTTTGAGCCACCGCTATTCTCGCGCCCCTTAGGATCCGCCTGAGTACTGAGACAGAATGTTTTAATTTGGAAATCTCTTGCCCAAATGGTTCGCGTGTGACGGCAGTCTGGGTAGGTGTGTCTATTGGGGTAGGGGTAGGGTAGGTTACCTAGTGTTTATGGTACTAACCTACATGAATACGGAGGCCTCTCTCACTTTGGAAAAATCGGTTACACAGGCGATACTGCCCCTTTTCCCAGCGAGACGGTCGCACCTATCGTGGACGTCCCTGAGTCTTGGGCATTCCTTAACATCTAATAAAAATAAAAGATACATGTACCTAAAATAGCCTTAAAAAAGAAATGAAAATGATAAAACTAGGGAATAAAAAAAGTATAAAATTCGGATAACTACTCAAAAAAGGTTTGTGGCCGCCGAAGCCAGTTGCAATTTTCTTGTAGGCTGAAACATTCCATTGGCTTTTTAAAAAATATCTTGCATGGCCTGTATGGGGAGTGAAGATTCCATGACATGGATAAGCAATGTAAACATCGTTCGTTATTTCCTGAATATTGTATAGCTATGATATTTATTTTCATGTATTTCTTCCAGTAAAACGTCTTGGAAATAGCGAAAAAGAATTATATTGATAAATATTTTCAACATTCAGTCTAATTTGGTTACATTTGAACAACACAAAACAACACTAAAGTTCTTCTAATGTTTCAAGTGTTTAAAAAGCTTACAGTCTTTGATAAAGTAATATTAATATAAAACAATCTCTTATAATCAAATACAAAAGTTAATTATTTTATACACTATAATGTCTGAAAAAAAGGTAAAATTATTAATACTAAGCAGCCTCAACCAATTAATATACAGGTTGTAACAAAAGTAAATTATACTCTATTATACCAAAATAAGTCGGGTTTTCCTTCCTGGCGATATAACTTAATATACTGAATGTTATGGTTTTGCATACGTTGGGATGGATACGTTCTCATCCTTTTTCCAACGCAAACAGAGTCGCGGGCAACAGCTAACACTTATGGTTGAGGCAAGCGCCTTAACGACATGTATAAGATCGGGACAATGAAAGATGACATTCCAGAACTAAGTAATGTTTGTTACAGGACTCTTACAAATAATACAAGCATTGTTTTTTATGATTTATAGCTGCAAGGTTTAGGTCAAACGAGCAAATTTACCTGATGGGAAGCCACTGCTGTTGCCCATGGACTCTTGCCGACATCCGAAGAGTCGCAAGTGCGTTGCCGGCCTTTATGAGGGAATAGGAAATGGGAATAGGGATAGGGAGATTAGGGAAGTTGGGCCACCGGTCTCAAATCACTGAACGAAACACAGCACAACTCCCATTCACGCCAGTTTTCTGTGAGGCTGTAGTATGACTCCACGCTCGAGCCGGCCCATTCGACACCAAAGCAAGGCTCTCCCACGGCACTGAGCAACCGAATTATGTACTTGACATCGGAAAATGTCTCATTGGTACACGCCTCCACCGGGGTTCGAACCTGCACTTTCTCGAGTGCGAACCACATGTACCCACTAAGCTGCGAACGCTCTACGCTACGACGCGACGCTCTGATATTCCTAGCATCTACATACTGCGCCACTAATGAATTTGTCCATAAAAATCACATTCAACTGTTTTCTTTCAGCGTTGCTTCTTTTACTATCTCTAGCTCTATATAATATAGCGGCAGATATAAAGTTGCCTACTTATGTAGAGTTAGAGCCTCATGTACCTTTTTTTTTCGTTGGGGAAATGCATTTATGCATCCCCGGCCGTCTGGGGAGGACCACCGGGGTATGTGAGACTCAAGGTGAAATACTAAAACCCCAACGGTGTTCCTGCTTTCTCGCTTCAGGCAGGGCCACGGGATACGCGGAATACACAACCGCGACAGATCCTTATGTACCTACGAAATGACTAACTTCCTAGGTGGCTAGGACGCTGACACCCATAGACTATGGCATGTAGGCTACAAAGCTGAAAACATACAGACCGGCTGCGACTAACAGGAGCGATGTTGAAAATAATTGTACAATGAAATGTGCAACTATAAGGCGTGCGTCGCGGACGTTTTGTATGGGCTGTCAGCCGCGTCTGACGACAGACGCGGACGTTTTTGGATGGGCTGTCAGCCGCGTCCTATCAGTTTGTTTTTAGCCTTACGGTCTATTTATAAATCCAGGGCTGGCTATAGACTAAAGGATAAATATTTTGTATTATTAACATATTCTGTGGCACAACGGTTGTTATTGAAATCGGTTGTGGATGTCGTTTTCCTGAGATAGTGGTGTTTGCGCACCGGTCCCGGGGTGTCGGCCGGTTATCTAATGAGAACTGATAACACTATCAGGTGCTATGTGACGGTTACCTTAGGTTAAAAGTAGGTGATTTAGAGCTTCGAGAAATATTTTAAAATAGAATACGCATTTTTTGTACTTTGGAATATTCGGTTTGCTCGTTTGAAATTGGTTTACTTCGGGAACCGGGACCCCATTCCTAAGACTTTAATGTCTGTCGATCTGTCTGTCTGTCTCCAGGGTGTGACTCGAGAACTGTAATAGCCAGAGAGTAAAAATTTTCACAAAATATGTATTTCTGTTGTCGCTATAACAAAAAATACTAAAAATAAAATAAAGTAAATATTTAAGAGTGGCTCTTGTATAACAAATATGTTTTTTACTATTATAGTCTTTGATAGTGGATTGATAAATTCGAAATGCAGATTATTGGCAGCTTGGCTTAGAGGCTAGGACGCCAACTTCGGAACGCCCAGGTTCGATTCCCACCATCTCTATTTAGTTAATGACTTATTTTATAATTTTCAAAATTTTTCATAACTTTCAAACTTGTTTTATAAAAAACGCTTTATAAATTGAAAACCTTAAGAATACGTTTTCCCAATTTTTGGCTCTGTACTGGTACAGAATCCTTCGTGCGCGATTGAAACTCGCACTTATTTAGTTCTTATTAAAATAGAAATTATGGTACGTTGAAGACGTCTGTCTTTCGTGATATGAGTTCCATATGGAAAGAAAACAAACATGTTTGTTGTATGAAGTTAGAACTAAACAAAAATATTCTATTAATAACATGTCTTCGATTTTTACTGTACTAATAGATATGCAATGAAAATGAAAATATACTTTATTGTGTTGACAACCTTTAAACGAAAGAAGTATCTTAGCTGGAGAAAGGACATTGTGCTAAAAGTATATAAACTTTATTTATTCTATTAATTATATATACATAATATATAAAACATAGAAGTATACATATAAACATATACCATATTTATATATTTAATAATTAATAATATGTATAAAATAAATAATAATAACAATAAGTTCAACACATACCTAGATAATATTCTTTAAGGGGGGATTAAAGAATATTATTTAGGTATATATTGAACATATTGTTATTATTATTTCAACGCAACGTCAGCGTAATAGGGTTCCTCAGAAAGAAGGCTGAAGTGAAAAAATGATAGAAGAATGTTTTATAACTGAAATTCATAACGAAGTTTCAAACACTGGAGGTCCAGTCTACCGGAGATAATCTGATTTGAAGTTTTAAGAATTCAATTTAATTATGAACCGAAAATAAACATAAGGATCAGGAAGTACTCCATTAAGCGAACAGCGCGAGGATTTTAAGAATATTCAAGAAATTGCCAATCTCGAAAGAAATGAAGGTATTTTTAAATAAAAGTTTAATTTTTGTCCGTGAACGGTTCATACCAGACTGGTACATGCTGAGGACCTAAAAGGTCGTAATAACGATTTTGCAAAGGAATTGCTCTACAATTCGTTTTGGTATATTTTGTTAAAAAAAAAATTGAATAGCTTTGATAAAACAGTTACTTCAAAATTATTTTAAATTAGTTGTGTAATCACTGTTTTACAAAATGAGTAGTTATTCACAAGAACAATGACAAAATGAATTGTTCTTAGCAATATTGCGAAGTGACCTTTTTAGGGCGGCAGGTCACCTCACGACGCAAAAGACTGCCGTAATCAGTTGTTTATTAAAGATTTATTATTGTGTTACAGTTTATAGTATACTAATATATTATAGTATTTCAGTTCTGTGCCTTCGGCTTGACCTTTAGGAGTTAACCTACCTTACCCAACAGTACGCACATGCTACTATTTACGTCATTTGGTCCCTGAGTGAGTCGCGGACGCGGGAACGATCGCCCCGCGCGGAAAGGCGGGGGCGGGGGCGAGGGCAGGCGCAACGTATGCCGCGTACTTTCGTCAGTATGCTTTCTTTCCCGTATTACAGGAGCACTCATTTAAGGAAACGGAAAATTTCATCTGCAACTTGTACTTTTATGCGGCTATGCCCGCGTGGGAGTGATTATTATTTATATTATATATTATTATATGAAGTATAATTATAATGATATATAATATAAATAATAATAGGAATAAAAAGTTTCCTATGATCTAAGTCTGTTAAGTCTGTGTAAGCTCTGTACTGTAACCGAACCCTTCGTAAAAGAAATTTTGTGATCGGACCAGCCTAGAATCTTCCTCTTCTATAAATAATATAATAAAACAGTAAAATTGACGTATACGTACAATTAATATTTTTACAAAGTAATCAATGTATGGGACTTAGGTTAGGTTAGTACAACAGTAACAGAACACAAATCGACAAAAAAGGTGTCTGTTGACAAACAGATAGTTTGTCTGTACGCACTAATCTCCAGAACTGCTGAACGAAGTTGAATAAAATTTTTTTTATTTAATAGCTATTAAGTGTAGGCAATATAACGGATACTTTTGGATACTTTTTAACTCGGAGAAATGTACGGTTTACGTAATATACAAGTTTTCGTGCAACGAAGTTGCGGGCATCAACTAGTTATTCATATTGTGAGATGCGAAAACGATCGATATAACGTGAATAGTATTCTTTTTAACAATTAAAGTATTTATTTGTAAATTTTCAGGACATTTTTACTCACGAGTTAAACAGAATTACTTGTCCTTTTTTGTATGGTGCTGTCTAAATTTGTCCGTGTTGTGATTAGTCTACGTCGAATTTTCCGTTCTATTTGAACCCGTGAAGACTGCCCCACGGCGTTAACATTTTTCATGTTACTCAATTTTAACGTTTATTTTTTCTCATTACGTATTTAAAAAATTGTCTTGTTGAATATTCGTTGTCTTAGCTCTCGACTTGGTTGTGGATTGGTGGAGTATACATTTACGGCAATTAACGCACCTGCAACTCTTCTGATATTGCTATAAATGAGCGACGGTTACGGTAGTTGCTTTCCGTCAGGTTACCCGTTTACTTTATTGTTAAAATGTTTCAAAACTGTCAATCTTTCATCGAAAACTTCAACCATTACCAGAAACAATTGTAGAGATGACATGATCTTTACAATTGTTTCTGGTATATCTGGATAATTTTTGTGTCAAAATCTGTAACTAATGATTGACATTTATACATACGTTCATAGAACTATTTAAAATGGATGAATAAATTATTATGTGTATTGTTTTATAAAAACATCGAAATACAGGACAAATTGTAATCCAACACCAAATTCAAGAATATGTAAGAACGCCAAGTATTTCAATGCTGGGACAGAGTTTAGTGATTTGAAGCTGCTAAATGGGGATATATTGCAACTAACTAAACGCCCCACGAAGTGGGCCACGGGACAACTAGTATTATAATAATTTGTAGTCATAATGATATATTTAAATAATAATATAAATGTAGTGACATAGCGAGTAAAGTTAAATCTGTTGTTCACTAATTAACTTTTGCATGCTTCAAAAGCAAAATGTTTGCTACTGTACCTTACCTAAGACCTATTGTAAACATCATTATCTGCAAATAAACGATAAAAAAAAACAAATAAAAACTGAAATTCAAATCTCAAACTATTCTAATTTTAAAATACCAACATGTAAATTAGAACATAAGAAAATTAAAACAAACAAAATCCATCAAAATTAAAAGGACGAAGCATAAAATTGGAAATATTAAAATAATATTCCACTCAGACTGTTAATTTGATCGAGAACGGCTACTTTTATAAATTGTCTGTGTGCGAAGCGGGGCTAATATTAGAGCCGAGTTACAGTTGGACGGTCTTAAACAATAATGAGCCAACAATCCCTGTTGGCTTTGCGACGTCTGCCGTATTTACCTAGATACAGCGAAATACATCCAAATTTTACCTTTTAAACACCATCTAAGACATTTCGATATACTTGTGTTCTTTTTTATTTCTTAATTGAAGACATAAGTGGATGAAGCGGGTAACTTACATTTAAAAATCTGCCGAATTTTTTCGTAAATGGACGCTTTAGGACCAGAAGAATGATTTGAATTAACGTGGATTTTATGTGTGGCTAAATACACTAGCTCGATAATGAAATAGATAATTTACAAGAATTGTTGCAGTTTTATAGTAAAAAATTAGTATTTACTTAAATATTGTAAAATGTTAGTTATCCGCTTCTTCCACTTATGGCTTTAATTCAGATCTAATTGTCTAAGTCAAATAAATATTTTATTTTTTCATCTTTGAAGATAGGGATTATGTTTAATTTTCATCGCACGCTATAATTCACATACGTGACTTTATGTATACTGCATTAATTTTGAAAACGGGATGAGCCAAATCTTACTTTAGAATTCTCTAATCGACGCTAAAGTTTTCAGAATAAAGACACAGTATTATACTACAAAATAGTTGGTTTTAACTTTTCATTTCGTTTGTGAAACTTATTTTGTGTCTATTTTTAATTGTATAGTTATAAAAAAGGTACGGTTTATTATATAAATGTAGTTGTGAATTGTAATTATGTATAGTCATAGAGGCTTCAGTAATGGAGTTGGCGGAACACGCACCGTAGTATTGACTGTGTCTACTGCGCATGCCTCTCCCTTTAGGATTAACAAGGATATAGATGCCTGGAATACACTTATTTTAAATATAACTTATTTTATTTAAATTATAATACCCTTATTAACATCAAATATAAACAAACTTGTTTTTATTATTAAAAATTCACATGGATATAGATGCCTGGAATATACTAATTTCACAATATTAAACTCCGGAAAAGTCGGTTTTTCCGTAGTCTAGGTTTGGTGCTTGGGCGAAGCTTATTTTTTTCTCATTTTAATTACTCCAGTTTACATAATTTTATCAATTAAAAATTTCGATTGAGATGGTAACAATTGTAAAATTTTTCGTCAGTAACTTGCTTGGTTAGTTTTCTAAGCAGATACTTTGAGAATAACATTTTTTTCAAAATCTAACGTATATTATCAAGAAGCCTAAAATAAAGTCGAGATGTAGCTTCAAACTGCATCCTCCTTCGATTTAAGAATTGTTCCAAAATAATACCTCCTGCATTTCGTCCTCGTTCCGTATCCACATCACCTTGATACGTGGTAGACAGATAATGGTTGACAGTTGCTTTCCATCAAGATACTTATATCCTCGGTTGCCCTCAAAATTTATATATAATAAGAACTAAAGTATATTTATTTACCTACTGTACGTATTTTGTCTTCCTGTCGCTTCTAGATATTAAACGCAGCGTGTATACCTAACGGTGTAACGGCACGCTAAGTTATATAAAGTTAAGGATGCAATTACTTACTGGGTCAAAATATCATTTGTGCTTTAGTATTTAAAAAATACATAAACCGTTAATCACGTCTACTTTTTTAGGTACTATTGCAAGAACTTACCAAAAGCTCGATAAGAACTACGAGTAGATTTTTACGATTACGACAGAAAAAGGCAGAAAAAAGTAGTTTGTGTAGAGTGTCTGTGTGTCGCTAAACGTCATCTGGAAACGATTGGATCAATTTTGATGAAATGTTTCTGTTCAGCACGTCAAATATCTGTCGATTCGTGGTAAAATAAAAAAATAAATAACAAATTAGCTATGCATTCTTTAGTAGACTTCTGTAGACGTTATTTCCACAGCAATATTTCTACTATTTTTCTGAATCTCCATACCCTTAAATTTATGTAGGTATGTCTAAAGTATTTTAGTCTTTATATTGAGTTTCGTAGGTTGTAAGGAATCATTTCAATACTTACTATAAAATATGACAATACTCACCGTGGCCGTGGGAAATACTTCGGCAGGAATAGGCCAACTCAACCAGAATGATACCACAGCCTCACAGGAAACTGGCGTGAAACGGCGTTGTGCTGTGTTTCGCTATGTGAATGAGTTTACCGCTGGCTCAACTTCCCTAATCATACTAGTCTCATCATACTCATATAGGTCGGCAACGCACTTACGACCCTTCGGATGTCACGAGTATCCATGGGCGACGGCAGTTGTTTTCCATCAGGTAACTTGTCCGCTCGCTTGTCATAAATATCATAAAAAACACTTAAATCAGTATTTTTCTTCACAAAACTCCGAATTCAATTTCGTAGACCCATAAACTATAGTCAATAGTTGGCTCGACAAACGTAGAATCTCATTTGACAGATGTTCTAATGTATACAAGTAGACATACCTAAGATAAGTGTAGAACTCTACATAAGAATAACCCTTTGAATACGCTAATAATCTGCCATAAACACATTAACCTGTCGAACATCAAAAGAGCATAATTTAAAACAAAATGCAAAACATAAATCAAAACGAAGAACAATCCATTACTGGATACAACAAAAAAGGACAGCAACAGTTCTGATTGGCCGGTGCAAGCGCGGGAGGCCTCGATTGGTCCCGCGGTGCGTTCCGAAACCCGATACTTTTTAATAATGGCTCCTTTAGCTAATGCGATCGGATATTACTAGTATTTTATTACATACGCTCAAATGGGATATTAAGTGCGGGTGGGGTGTCTTGCGGTTGGATTAGGGACTGACCAAATTAGGGAAATGTATTGCGGCTTAACAAATTAGCTTCGTTTATCTGTAATTTGCTTAAGGTGACATATACTTTATCTGTATATTAATACGCGAGCGGAAAACTTTATACCCCTTTTTACAAAAGACACGTTAAAGCATGAAATTTCTCCCAGTTAATATAGTTGATACGGAGGAGAGGCGTTGTATTCCAATATTATTTTCAAATATGCTTTAATCTAGCATATTTTTAATAAATAAAACGCTACGCACACTACAATATTTCGACATGACACGTTAATCATACACGATTATTTTTTTATGGTTGAAGTCTGTGTTTTTTTTAATACAATGACTCGGTAA
>JAOTAV010000142.1:0-10785 GCA_026546445.1 Cyclargus thomasi | reverse complement strand
AATAAAAAAAAATTATAGTTTAGTGAAGAAATAAATTTCTTTAGTTTTAATTTAATAAATTTCTTTAATTTTAATGTAATGAACTTAACTTAATTGGTTATAATTATCTTAGTATAGTTCATACTTAATTGCTTAAAGCCTTAAGGTACACTAAACCTGCATATAACAATCCGGGAGCTGATGGGAAATTTTGAGTAGGAGTAGGAGAACCTATTTGAGGCAAGCTGAAACAAGACAAGTCATATAACCCAATACGGCACTGCAGACCTGGCTAATGAGAACCTGGACCTACGTAGGGTAGTATTTTTATATAAAGTAAAAAAAAAATATTTCAAAAATACATTTGAGGCAATATGTATTTTTATATGTTGTAGTTGAATACTTAAAGAATAGAAAAAAGAATAAGCCATATGATTTAGTAGGAGTTTTAACATTGCTAGGCGCGTGCAAAACTAGTTTGCGAAAATTCATTGTAAACTATAAAAAAATATTTGTGGCAACTTTAAATTTTAACAACAATAAGATTACTAGATATGTTTTTAAAAATTTTCGTTTTTTTAGCCCCGCTTCTCACTAGCCAAGGGAACTAAAAAGGTCGTAATAGCAACATTGCAAAGGAATAGCTCTGCAATTAATTTTCATACATTTTGTTAAAACATCTAATAGTTTTTATAAAATAGTTACTTACCATCAATTTAAATTAATTGTGAAATTACTGTTTTCCAAAATTAGTAGTTATTTTCAAGAAAAATTACAAAATGAATTGCTCTTAGCAATATTGCGAAGCGACCTTTTTAGGGTGGAAGGCCTGCAGTTTAGTATTAGGGTGTAATGTAATAGGAGAGATAATACAACGTTTCAGCTTGCCTCATATACCGACTCAAAAATTGCTAGTAGTTCTCGGCTTATAATTTCCACAGACATAAATCAAATATAAAAACCATTCCTAATTTTTCGATTAGCAATGAACTGTTATAGCATCTTTAACTTAGATTTACACCGCTTAGGTTTGCGCTCATAAAAAATGAAATACGGCCGCACTAGAGTTATCGAAATACAACTAACCAACGACTTAAATAAATAAAAGGCAAAAGCCGCGGCGTATAGATAGGCCATGTTGAGCATAACTTAACACGGAATTCCATACAAATTTTAAATTTTTAAATGATGTTTTGTTCCAACAACATCATCCTGCGTGCCAAATTTCCATCCGATGTGAAAATTTGTGTGAAACTGAAACTACTAAAACGGCATTTCATGAAATTTGGCATACAGGTACATTCAGGAACCATTCACGTAAAGAGGGGAAGATGTCAAAATTTGAAAAACTGTGGTTGTCTAAATTTTTAGATGTACAATTGCAAATATGTGATATCGCAATAGGGAGAGGGGTCTCAGAAATGTGACTACCTGTGACAAAGGGTGGGAGCAGTCTAAAAATCGTGAAATTTGTGTGACGTACATTATGGATGATCTCTGATGCATTAGTACATAAATAATAATAATAATATTTATTCGACATCACAAAGCGCATCACACCACATTACAACAGAAAGTACTTAAAAAAGAGTTTACTTATTTAAAAAATTAGAACACTGTACGACTATTTAATAGTCTTGTGGGATAAAACAAACATTTATGTTTATTATTAATTGTTCCGACAAACGTTGTTTTGTTATCAAGAAGTATGCAGTATGCTTGAGCTCGCTGCTACAATTTCAGACGTTGTCGATTATTTTTGAAAATAAGTATGAGTTTATCGTGATATGATTTCCTCTCAGAGGCCGGGCACCGCGTTGCCATTCGACTCGTACGTCGTGAGGGACCGTCCAGAAAGTACGTACACGTAAAGAGGGGAGTCCTCAGATTTGTGACAGCACATTTTTCGTAAAAAGGATGAAATATTTCGAGTGTGAATCGCTGAGAATACAACAAACTGTATTTCGCCCGTAAAAAGTTCACACTCCATATTTTATTCGAGTGTGAACGTTTTCTCACATCCTGGGAATTGCCCCCCTGCACTTAGTAGGAGTAGGTGTAAAAATATTTTAGTTAAATGCAACAAGATCATTTCGACTTTTAAATTCCGTTCGACCAAACTACCCAATAGAAGAGCAGTAAAAGTGTCGCACTGGTTCCCATAGTCCGGATGTTGCGTTTTCGATTCCAGCCGTTGTAATTTTTAAACAGTATATTTTTAAAGTAGAAAGCTGTATCATAAGTTTTTTTGCAATAATGACATAAATTATCCTTAAAGGTAATGTAATACAATACAATTTGACATTTTGTGAAAATTTTAATGTAAATGAAGTACTCTGTTTTAACTCAATACTCAATATAATATGTTTTTGTTCTTTTAAATTATGTGTTATTTTAATGATAAATTGTAATATCTAAATTTTTAAATGTAATTATGATTTGCAAATTTTATGAATTGTGACATTGATATTTTTACAACTATTTTACTGACCTCATGTTATTTTATTTTATCTAATTTTTAAAGGGATTCATAATTTGTAAATTTTATTAATGGTGACATTTATATTTTTAATACTATTTTATTAGACCACATATTATTAGTATTTTATTTTATCTTAGTTTAAAATGGATTTATAATTTGTTAATTTTGTGATTAGTGACGTTGATATTTATACTACTATTTTGTTACACCTTATTATTATTTTATTTTACTGTGATATTTATTATTATTTTTTAAAATGATTTTGAATGATGTTAAATTTAGCGACACACAAAATTAATTTCTGATTGTGACTAGCTGTAACTAAACTCTATAATGAATTCTCCTTTTAATTGTTGACTTTATGATATTTAATACTATGTTATAAAATAAGTACATGACATTAATTTCCTATGACGTGAAATATATAAAAATTATACAAAATATTTAGAACTTCACACACCATGCTTAAACATGGTAGAATGTAAGAACTCAATTATTTAACTATTACCACCTGCGTATATAATGTAACACTACATTCTGTGAATAAAGTATTAATGAATAAAAATTTGATTTGATTTGAATGATTTTTACACAATTAGCCAACTTAAAAACATCGTGTTTCGGGCAGCTCTACAGTCCATAGTAATTAGTAATATATAGATGACTGGTTGTTGCCCGCGACATCGTCCGCGAGAAACTTTATAAATTATCCCGTTCTTACAACATACTTGTTTATTGCTCGGTATTGGTCGTCGCGTGACGTTATATAGCCTTTCTCGAAAAATGGACTAACCAACAAAAAAATATTTTTTTCAATTTCGGCCAGTAGTTCCTGAGATAAGCGTGTTCCAAAAAACTTTTTAGCTTTATGTTATTAGTATAGAAGTATACATAGAGTTCGAAAAAGGAATTCCAATTGAAGGTATAGAAAAATTATACATATTAATCAATGTTAATCCCATAGCCCTTCTGCTTTACAACACAAGACTATTCTGTACCCCTACCAAAAAGATTCACTCGATTACTTATTTTTTACCTCTACAGCTAAACGCAAAACTAGGAAGTAAATAATCGAATTATAAAGTTTCTCCTCCTAATCCAAAATAGATTCACTCTGTATTTTCTCCTCCGCATCCAAACGCACCGATTAAAAAAGTATAAAAATAGCGGGAAAGTTCCCCACGGCCGCCATCTTGGCTGTCATTGTGCGGCGCGCGCCACGTGCACGCACATCTGTCCCGACACCACCCTCCATTCCCAGCGTCCGCTCCGTTGTCACATTGCTCTAGAATAGCTTATGTGTTTTAGGTATATATTTATATTACTATATGGTTTTTGGGAGACACCGTAAATGTCTTCCATGACAATGTCCTTCCCCGCATCATCATACAAAATCTCATGAACATCAATCTAGCCGTAAAAAGTAAATAGACAAGCAGTTTCGTTAAGCAGAACACAATATAAACTATTGGAGCAATGTTATGTTAGGTATCCAGCAAAGCTCTTTTTGATGACAGATGCTGCAAGCGAACTCTGTTAGCAGGGCTGCTCTGAGTAGATCAATTAGAATGCATGAATATCTGCTAGAACCACATCTCCATTTTTTTGGTGATAATTTTTCGTGGCATCAACCATATCGATTACAAAAGAAAATATTTGAACGCACTGAAAATGATCACATTAATTACTAAAAACTTGATTATAAAAACAACAAAAGCATTCTAATAAAACCGATACTGAACGGCGGGCGGCGGGCGGCGGGTCTGCGCATGCGCTAGGGTGTTCGCCCCATCCTATTACGCACTCTATTTAGGGGCTGCTACAAAGAACAACTCCGGCCTATCTATTTTAGTCTCCAGAATATCATCAGCTCTTATTAAACATTAGCATTTGTTTTGAACTAAGTTGACTAAGGGCATAGAGGAATTGGTCTATGACTAAGGGCCTATTTCACAGCTTACTGATAAAGTTTCTGATGTGCTATCTACAAATTTTTGGCAGATTCTCGATACAACATCTGTCAAAAACAGTGTGTGTTTACTATCCGACACTTATCAGTAGGCGGTGAAACAGGTAACCTCTTTGTAGCCTATTTTACTAGTATGAGGAACCAAGTTTTGTCATTGTAATTATAGCTCTAGAGGTAGTACTAGTACTAGAGGTAGTTGGTGTTAAAAAACACTTTCTGGCATAAACTGTTCTATGTCCTTTTCTGGTACTCAACCAAGTATCTTCATATCTACTTACGTAATTTATCGATATACGCATGTAAATAATATCTATGTATAATAATATCTATGGACGCTTCACACCACGTCAATCTGGCCCTGTGCTAAGTACCCGAAGGACTCGTGTTACAGGTACCAGACAACGGAAATATATATTTAATACTTTTATACTATACACATATTTAAGATTTTTATTGTATAATACATATATTTAATATACTTTTTGTTACGTTGGCGGGATTCAATCTCGCGACCCCCGGCGTGAGCTACCATACCGCTCAACCTGCAACTGCGCCACAGAGGTCGTCAAATGGACAAAAAACAATAAATATATATTACTAGCTGACCCCGAAAACGTTGTTTTGGCAAAAAAATGTAGGGTTGTACTACCCCTAACATTTAGGGGAATGAAAAATAGATGTTGGCCGATTCTCATAGATACCGGATGAGCACAAAAAATTTATCAAAATCGGTCAAGCCGTTTCGGAGGAGTATGGCAACGAAAACTGTGACCAGAGAATTTTACATATTAGATAATCTTGTAAAATTCGTGTGTTGTATACAACATAAGTTGCTTATCACGGCCGAAAATGCTTTACAAATTTCTACCAAATTTTATATGCATATTCAATTATAGTTCTTTAGCACGACGGTGATGAAATATAAAAGCTTTATTTTGCAAATTTCATAACGCACAAGTAACCAATTTTTATTCCTGTCAGGCGGCAATCACAATTTTCGTAGCATGGAATTAGCCAACCAAACTTTCTCACCTCTTCAACTGGTGCCTCCTGTGTGACCAGGACCAAAAGTGAACGATGAAGACCCTTTAATATGATCTCAGAGATCCCTGAGGGACAAGGCAAAGCTATCTTTCGACCCGCAACGAATTTAATTAGAAGAATTTAGGCGAAATAGAAGATATTGTAATGTACATATTTCAGTTCTATTTTTTTCAATTGTAAAATGTAACAATGTGCTTTCGGTAAATTATAAATCTTTAGGCAGTAGCGGTCATTCACCGTTGTCAAAAAATGTGTTATTTCTATACAAACTTTTTGTTGTTTGTTGTTGTCAAAGCGATTGATAACAAAGTGTTGTTTTTTCACTTTCTCGTTGTGGAAAGAAGTTTTTATAAAAACTAGAGAAAACCCTGTTGTCGAAATTTGATAAATTTCCATAAATATTTAAAATATTAAGTTTTAATGGGGCTATAGAAAATTTATAATCTTATAAACAAAATCTATAATCTATTCTCAAATCAATCACAGACTTCAATTTGACATAAATGTTTCGTTACCAGTACCAATACATTAAATTAAAAAAGATATATAAAAAAAAACAGACTTCAACCATAAACCAAAGAGCATCAAGTATTTCGTGTATGATTATGGCGTCATGTCAAAATATTGTAGTGTGCGTAGCGTTTTTATTTATTAAAAATGTGTAATATTAAATCATATTGTTAAATAATATTGGTATGAAAGAATGCTTTTATATCTACGCTACTACAAAGTTTTCCGCTCGCATATTAATATATAGATGTCAATTTTTTTGACAGAGGGCTAATGACGACTATTACCTAGATTGAGATTGAGAACTACAGGTTACGTTCAAGTTCATCTGAAAAGTTACTTTGGATTAGAATCATATTATTTTTCTTGATTTACTTTGTGTCGAAGCCACGCTTGTTAGTTAAAAAAACAGGAGTGTTTCATGGAAAGTGTTAATTTTACAGGTATGAGAATTTAATCCCAAACCCAAGCAGTAGAAGTGACGTCATACGCCATAGAGTGACGTCACGGCGACGTAGCCGCCTTGAGCTCCCAATGGAACGAAAAATCAAATTCGAGGGGAAATTTCCATGACTCTCGTAGACACGAACGGAAATCCTACCACCTCACATAATTAAGTAATTCCTAAATTTTGTTGTACAACAACTATGGATAGAAATATTTATAATTATAATTAGTTTATATTGGGTGAGTAATTATTGGGAAAGCGGGGTTTCCCGGAAGCGGACCCCGCGACGGCCGGACGCGCGCCGGTTCGCGGGGACCGGGGGGGGAGGTCAAAGGTCACGTGGTACCATCTTAAAATATCACGCCAAATATATACAGACCTATTTATAAGTGAATGCTATGATTTGTTTTTAAGATACTTATTGCTTGAGTTCAATAATTACAAGCTTTATCACGCGACTTTTTCCGCGTTGATTTTCTCGGTTTTCTTGCTTTTCTCTTGAATTCTTAAACATTTCTTTGCTATAGGCCTCACGGAGCCGGAGACCTTTTCAACGAATGTAAATACATAAAAATCGGTTGGTGGGTTCTTGAGTTATAGCGTCAGAAAGGAAAATCCGACTTATCTTTATATGTATATAACTAGCTGTTACACGCGACTTCGTACGCGTGGTAACAAGGATGAGAAATTCTTTTACAAAACTAAATGCTTATTACACTTATTATTATTATTTACACTTAGTATGAGGCGCCGTTGTAGTACATGCTACGTATCAGAGATGGCGCTGTATGTTAAAAAAAATTTAATTCCTATGTTTCCTGCTTTTTTTTTAACATTTTCCTGAATTTTCTTTGCTATAGCAAAGAAAATCTCACAGAGCCCGAGATTTTTCTAAAAAACGCCAAACCGTGGAAATCGGCTCGTGAGTTCTGAAGTTATATCGTCAGGAAGGAAAACCCTACTTATTTTTGTGTACTAGGTAAAATATTACATAGATATATTATATTATTTATATGGCCCTAAAATTATCACTCAATGGGACCTTTTCATTTTCATCGACTATTATATTTATTTATTTAATACTTCATGCAAATTTGACATAGGCGGGATTAATGCCTTGTGGCATTCTCTACCAGCCAACCTTAGGGTGATACTGTGAAGTTAGCATAGGCGCATTTTTCAAAATAAAGTTGATTTTATGATACACAATTAATATAAATAGTAAAACTTTTATATATGTTTTTAAATAAACAATAAATATAATACATACCACATACATTATAATAAGTAATACAGAAATAACTACCATATGCAGCCGTTACATAATCGCTGATGTTTGTTATTAGTTATTCGGCACGATCATCGCGCAAACGTCCTAATAATCGTCTGTAATGCTGTGTCAACTCACGGATCAAAGGTGAGGTGGACGAATTTCGGCGGACAGACGTCTGTATTCGCCGATTATGAAAAGAGCCATCAGACAATTGGGAATATGCAAGTTTTTTTTTCTTAAATAAATCTATCGTTATCATTGGTAGGGTTGCCAGCTCGCCAAACCTAATAGATGGTCAGACCAGTTTGGCCGGACATTCGGCTATAAAAGCAAAGCAAGGACACCTTATGTTATTGAGGATTTTGTCATAGTATTAATATGTACGACAAAAGAATATATAAAATAAAGTCTTTTTGATAATTATCATGAGTGTTGTTAATTTCTAGTGAAATAATAAATAAAATCGAATGTCAAATCGATCTCAGATTGACTTTATTATTGCTATGTAAATGTACAAAATGAAAAAGCCTTATCAAAAGCCGGACAAGACGGACACCCTTTATTTTGGCCGGACATGCAATCAAAAAGCCTAAATATGTCCGGCTTTATCCGGACGCCTGGGAACGCTAATCATTGGCGTCTCTAGACCCTAGTATTAGGAGCATGATCCCCTTTAAACTTAACTATCCGTGGTTTTGGCTAGTAACATAAAAAAATATTAGAAACTACATGACACCCGCAACTCCGTTGCGCCAAAATCGTTCATCGCGCGGGAAGCATACATTTTGCTGGCATAAAAAATATTCACCAGATCATTCTGGGGTGGGCACGGGCCACGCCCCAAACACCCCCCCCACCCTTATACTCCTATGATCGTTATTAAAAAACAATGTAGACCAATCAGTTTATTAATAAAATTGAAAACAACAAAGTTACTAGTCTTTAAAGTAGTCAGTAAGAAAGACAGATCTGATATTAATTGTGACGTCAAAGTCTATAAACTGCATACAAAGTTTGTGAGAGAGATGATAAAAAAATTAAATCGCTAATATTTTACTTATTTCTCAACAGAATTTAGAGATTTTTTGACATTCTATATATCTTTTAGCTCAGTATCATAAAAATTTGCCTTCAATCAATTTTGTTTTATAAGCATATTCCCTGTTGCATTATATTGAGTTTGGAATGATTTTCTCTTGGTTGCTATCTTATTAGCCTTTTTATGTAATTATGCGGCAAACAAGCAGACGGGATATGGACACTTGTAACATCGTCGGTTTTTTGTTGAGGCTGTGGTGCCGGCAATGAGCGTCCGTATTAGGTATGTGCTCAGAAAATATGAGATCTAAAAGTCCTGGGATCGAAACCAACACCCTCTCGAATAGGAACCTACTCCCTACAAATGTAAAAACTGAAATAAATACCATATTTCTTTTAAACGAGTTCATTATTTAAAAAAGCATAGATATACCTAATGGTATATTCTCAAATACAATGAAAATAACAGGAGCCAGTAGAGTGCGATGTTTCTAGAAGCTCTGTCATCAATGATTATTGCTTTCCGCTAATTCCATTTTTGTATCAGCTAAACATAACCCACATTAATTCTAGAATAATCGAAGAATAACTACAACTATGTATTTGTAATTGTGGATTTTGTCAAAATAAGTCTTCAATTTTTTTCGCGATGTGTGATTGGAGAGTTTTTATTTTCTGCACTTATTACTTTATAGTGATCGTAGTGAATCGACTTTACTTAATTAACGAATTCGTAGTAATATTATAAAGTATGTTTGTTTTCCTTTACACCCGAACCAAGCAGTTAACCGAAATAATTTTGTTGTTGACAGTATGGTCTTAATCTACACGAGCGAAGCCGGGGACAAAAGCTTATCATAAACACAACATGCAACAAAATAATAAAAAAAAAGTTAAAGAAGTAGATGTTGAATGAAAAAAAAACAAACAAAAAATGCTACGAATCCAATTACGTTGTAGCGCGTAGCCGGTACTGTAGCTTGGCTCTACGACGTAGAAACGATAAAAACATACTTCTCAATTTTTCTACTTGTGAAACTCATGTCTGGTTTTCACGTATCAAGTAAAAAAGTAGTTAACTAAATTTTAACTTAATTTTAAGTCATTTAACTAACAACTTGCTACTAAACTTTGGGTTTACATGAAGTTAAATGACTTAAAATTAAGTTAACTATATTTGGACACTTTCAATTAATATTACCTAGAATGGACCTTGTCTCATATCTAACTTTGACTTTCGAAAAAGTAAAGTTAACCAGCTAAATTTAATTATACCCAACCCATACCATTTCTTTATAATCAAAATAAAACGAAACATCACAATTTAAAATGTTTGTTCCCCTTTGATTGGTGGTTACTCCATACTCGTCATTTACAAAGCACAGTCCTTTCAATATCTTTGTGCAGTCAAAAATAATTTACAAAATATTACAATTACAGGAAAAATCCCAGCTGAGCAGATATCGGCAGCGATATGTCCGCCAATTATTCACAATACGACCGCTGAAATATGGAAATTTAATAAATGCACGCGTTTTGTTGCTACATTTTAAATGCCTCGTTATGACAAACGAGCCTATAGTTTTGAGGTTCCCATGGGAATGTTTGGGCTATTTTGTCCATGGTAATGGTAAAAGGCAATTATTGGTGGAGAGTGGTGCTTCGGCACGAATTTGGGTCAGGGCCCTTAGATGGCCAAATGTGCCAATTTAATTGTCATGACAAAATTGTAAGCGATGTGTGAGATCAGTTTGGCTTCATAGTTGAATCTGCAAAGATAGGCTAGGGACTCAGAATCGACTTAGAGTCAATTTAACGTGACGCGACATGACGCGTAAATGCTTTTCAAAATTATACATATATGAAATTTGCAATTCTACGCGTATCGTTGCGTCTCGTTGAGAATTCATTTCAAATCGACGTAATAATACAGGATGGTGTCATGGCGAAATCTCTCAAAAAACCAGCAGCATTGTTACCGTCGCATAATGTAGTAGCGGGGGATGAGGTAGGTGAGCGCGGGGCGGGGCAAGCGCTCGCGC